>JASCZW010002921.1:0-67800 GCA_034211315.2 Aedes japonicus | reverse complement strand
TTGTCAAGGCACTGAAGCAAAAAATAGGCTGTTTCCAGGCCGTTATTGATGACATAAATGTTCTGTAGTAGTATGTCTGGTGTTAGGGCCCTGGTCAAGTGGAAATCTTGCCGATCCCAGTGCCACCAGGTTCTTCCCGTCGACGCTGTTGGCAGTGAGCGTGGTTCCGCAACGACACGAGCAGTTTAGTTCAATCATACATTACTGTACAGAGTTGCTCCTCGGGAGTTTTCGTCTCGACAGTTTATTTCCACAGATGCCGGAAGTGAAGGGAGCAGTCCTCGTTTGCCACAGTTGTTTTGTTCGACATGCGAAGAATTATCTGAAGAACGTTTACACTGACTGAACATCATTATCACTTCACCATCTGAAATGAACGTACGATACAGATGTCATGTAGTTGCGCGTGTTTCCAGGCCTGGTACGAGAAGGCAATATTATCAACTACCAGTTTGTTTGTTGAGGAACACGTTCTGTCTTCACACCTGCACAAGATGAGGAATGTTCTCTTCTTCGTGAGAATAAAGCCTTCCACATGATGACGACACATACTGGATATTAAAATAATACACATATTTATATGTTGTTCTTTCCTGTTTCAGTGCCACCTGACTTTGTCATTTGGTGATTGTTAGTCATTACATCGTATTTGCTGTTTTCCAGTATTGTTCAAAACAATACCTGTTGACCCGGATTGATTGTGCGGCGTCGCAAGAATTTCACAGCTATATTCGTTTCGTACAGCAAATTTCGTTTCAAGTTTGCGACATCGACAGCAGCGAAGCACAAAAGTTTGTCACTGTGTCTGAGCTGGATTGTAACAGATGGGTCACCATCGATGAAACTCCAGAATAAAATGACTACTATTATCTCATAGTTTATTTGTGCTTACGGACAATTTAAAAAATGATGATTTGGGCAGAGATGAAGATCATAGCTGCATCAAGATGGATCGAGTTGCATCTTTCCAGCGTTACATCTAATTATACACGCCACATTTTGTCAGATAACTCATACAGATTCACTTATCTGTTCTCATAGGACTCAGTATCCTTCCTCTGGTACATACAAAGATAGTCATCAGGCAACATTGAGCAGTGCTGAATTTTAGTTTGATCATCTTGCATGTAAATAGCTCAATGAGGTAAGAAGTTTACGAAAGTGAATGGTGTGTTCATCCGGGAACTTGCTCACTTATCTTTCATTAATTTGATATAAATTGTTAGATCATCATAGTGCTGTCGTTCCCTATATTGATATTGTTAGACATCTATTACTTGCTGTACTACCTGTTGAGAACTTCAGATTGGCATTAAATGAAGAAGACTCATAGCACCTTTAGAAAACGTGCATCGTTATCAGATAACATATAATTTTATTATCAGAATGGACGACCTTACTAGTTTGAGTACGTGAGTCATATTACAGCTGATAATATGGCAATTCCATAACAGTTTTGTCTGCAAATAGATACTGCGGAAGCATATGTTGTCGCTGATAGATAAAGACCATAATAGTCGATATATCATAGCATGAATGGCCTCTTCACGATATTTAGGAGAGTCTTCATCATTTATATACGATTGCCTATAATTACAAAGAATAATAACTGAATATCGCAGACGTTCTTCGGTCTCATCGTTTTAAAGAGTTGACCACAACGCAAATGCTGGATTGAAAACGTTCTGGATCAGACAGCCCACAACGTTGACCATAACGGAAGTTCACCACTTCGCAACCAATGTCTGATCAAGATCATTTCTTGATGTTCCGGGTGGCTATCATACCTGCCTAGTTTGTTCATTAAATTGAGTTCATTCTTCAGCAACGGGGCTGTTGATTACAAATATCGTGTCTTCAATTCGGCCATCGCCTTCAGATCATACACTACACGAAAAAAATATCGTTCATTTGGCTGAAGAATCCGCTTTACACCTGATCTTCAGATTACCTCGCATGATTGCCATTGAACATTGCACCACCAATGTTGATAACACGCCGATTACCTGGATACAACTTTTGTTTCATATCTCTGAAAGAGCGTGACCAAATTTGATAAGACTGAAACCACACTGAAAATAAAGTTCATTGAATTAATAGCACCATAGAATTTTTATTTCAAATTTCTATCACTAAGACTTATGATTTCGCCCCGCTGAAACCAAATGTCACCTTATTTAGGATTTGTGACACCAAGGCGATTCATCGAGACGAGTGGAGTACCACCGATCAGATGACTAAAATGCAGCGAGAGGAATGTGACACTAATACTTGCATAACAGAGTCATCTCATTTGATGTATTAAATTAATTTTCGTAAATTCGAGAGATGATTTTAGTATTCCGATTCACGGTGATTTATGCTTATAAGAACATTAATAATAAATGTGAATATTGTAATAATGCTTGCCAGATAAGAAAGTTTCGAGGCATTATCATGCTGACTACCATAATTATATTTCATATGGTATATTGTTCAATCTGTTTGAAGATATTGTTACAAAACTCTGGCAATTTAGTTACATTTGCCAGCAGAACTAGCGTACAGCTTGAAATACGCAGCTGCTGCTCCGTACTGTCATTCATTCCATTATTCAGCAATTTCCGGCTTAGGCAGAGCATAGAGGAAGGTCACATGTACCAGCCATTGAAATGTTCTGGCCAGATGCCGGTTATAAGAGGAGGTCATCTGTATGCGACTCGTGTTGATGACCAAAGACAAGTGTGCTATTTATACAGGCACGCTTGTCAGTTTCTTTCCATCATAAAATATTTCTCTTCCATTTATAAAATATCTCACTGAAAATACTGTTTGGCACGATATCATTGAGACATCCTGACGGATCTCTCGTAGTTCATTTCCAAGAAGGATCTGGTTGTTACTTCATGTTTTTAACGTAGATTTGTTAACTTCCAGGCCTTAAAAATAGAAGGCTGATCAATATTTCTGATCGAAAATCACGAAATTTGTTGTTAAGTAGTTCACCATACTTGCATATCAGAGCCTTCAACACTGGCAAGTATTTGCATCAGACTCTTCAACGCCAGCATGTATCTGCCAGCTATGATTTACAGACACACTACTGGCGCAAGAGTACAGCATTATAGTTTATCACTTGTCACACGGTTGATGTATGTAAAGATTGCACGCTTCTCACACTGATTACATGGCCACCATTGCCACGGACTTAACATCAGCGGCGAAGATTTGTTGCACCATCTTCATACAAGAATCTGTTAGTTTGTTCGCTTAGTTGACATTGACAGAATTTATGATAGATCAGGACTTACAGTACACATATCAGTTACCCTGACTTCTGCCCGGTTACAGATCTGACAGTGTGTCATTGGTGTCGGACCCCAGACTATATTATAATAATTCCATTCATAACTACCTTGCTTACCCACAAAAGTGTAATTAATATTTTGTGTTCTCAGACGCCGGCAGGTATCAGATTGCAGACTGTGTACCAGAAAGTCATATCGTTTAACACAACAGGATTATTTGACTTGACCCAGAGCCTTTGCATCTAAAGGATCACATTATCAATCCTGAAGTAATCTGAGATACGTTGTAACTGGAAGATCTTTTTCATGGTTCCATACCAGGGTTTGAAATTACGTACCAGTAGAGTACTTCCAGGCCATAGTGAGGCCATCATTTTCAACTGCTAAGGAGATTAACGAACGTTCTGATCATTCACCAAAATGATTGCATCGCGACTGGAGCTTGGAGAAGAAGTTTGTTTACAATGAGCTGATCTGATCAACTGGTTCACAGACAGGGCACCTGAGAATTCTTACAAAACAGCGCTGGTGCAAGGGAAAGAAGAACATCTGTTATTTTCTTTGACAAAGGTTCATCATTCATTTCTATCTCTATCCGCTGATGACGCAAATGAAGGTTACAGCAGATAATCAACTGAATGCCGGCGCCGAATTCATATTACTACATCGATTTGTGACAACGTTATATTACTGTTCTCCAAAATGTTCAGAAAGGCAATTAGGCATAAAATTACCGCGGAAATGAAGAGGCTGCCGAGAAACAACAAAAAATAAACATAATGCATAAACATTACCACTATCACCATACAGGCCATTGTATATTTATTTGAATACGCGTATTCTACATGCCACAGAACACAGGATACATCACAAGGCCAATGGAGGTATCTAGCAGGCGTGAAATATCTCACTGACATTAACAGCCGCCATCATTTCCACAACGCCAAGGTAAGAGGCCTGGAACAGTTGAACTGAGAACGAGTAGTTAAAAGAGAGGAATTGATTCATTTGTTCGTCGAGGAAATGCAGCGAGAAGGCATATCCATTTTCACTATTGAGTTTTGCCTTCAGCAAGACACCGTTTCAACTTACAAGCGATGATTGATGTCTGTTCACTCAGTTTCCCTTCCGTCAGAAATCCCGGTAGGTAATGATGCGTGTTCCGTGTACGGTTATCATTTACGGGCCGCGTACCAGTGTTCTTCACGATGCCACAGCACCCATCCTTCTCTGACTACAGATGACACATCATTCATAACGCCAGTTTTCTCCCACGAGTGATAGAACAGAGCAGTGAAGGTAAATCAGCTCTGCTTCAAAGGTAGAAGGATCATCATACGAGAAAAATAACGCTGCATTATCGATTGGGAACGTTTTACAGCAGCGAGAATAAAGATATTAACACCAGCAGCGATTTCAGAATGTGTTAGTTAAGGCGGTTGGAATTGCCTGTCGTATTGTTGCACATAGGTATAGAAACAGCGCATTAGGTGGCCCATTATCTAACGGTCACCTGTTTACGTCCACCCAAATGGGAATTGAAAATGGTAGCTCGAAGCCAGCTCACGGACACGTTTTTTCTAATGCCGGAAACGAATTTGATCAAGTGAAAGGTAAAAAGTTCCGCTTCCTGTTCTGGTGCGTGAAAACTGTTTCTCGGTGATCCCAGTTTCGATGTTCTTAATTAAATTGTTCAACATATTCACACAGCCTTTGAACTGGAAACCGCCTGGCGCAACACGATCACAGAAGTCTGTTATCCACTGTAGTTCGATCAGCTGCTGATCGTCCAATTTCCGCAGGGTGTTCCACGAGAAGCGTGTGGCATCTGATAAAATGGTTAGGTAGTTTCACAAACATCCCGCTGATCCAAAGACTGCGACGGGCTTACCCGAAAGGCACTTTTTTCTTAATTACACCGTAACCCAGATAATCGGTTAAACTTACCTTCACGAACTCAGCACCAAGATACAGTAAATGGAAAGTACGCGATCGATGGAATTGAATTTAGTATTTAATTATTTGTCAAGATGTTAAAATCTAACACCAAAATGGTGGGCAATTACATAGGGTATTGCTGCGACGACGCTTGCGTTTGTTTCCGCGAGCCATTGCATTTTCTCAAGTTTGACAGTTCCTGGTAGTAGTGATGTGTCTCTGGAAGTTAAAATGATAAATACTAATAATAGGTATAGTCCAAAACATACCGCAAAATGGTTTTCTAGTAAAGCCGTTGGGGTTACCCACATTTCCCCTACAGTGATGTTAAATTGACATTTTCATGCAAAAGCAACGCCTGCTGCAACAGTTTATTATTGCACAGTAGCAATCGTTAACATGTATAGCAGTTCAAGCAAACGCGGATGATCCAGAACGTTTAGGAAA
This sequence comes from Aedes japonicus, assembly GCA_034211315.2. NCBI lineage: Eukaryota > Metazoa > Arthropoda > Insecta > Diptera > Culicidae > Aedes > Aedes japonicus. The sequence continues at coordinate 62,128 of JASCZW010002921.1, read as the reverse complement.
AAATGACACCTTCTTTTTAAGATTGAGTCTGAGATCAGTTGTCATTGGTTATTGCGCTAGTTTGATTAAAAGATCCACTTGTTCGCCCGCCTTCACGGCAGTTACGGTTACAGATCCACATTCTCGCCAACGTTGATTTTCAGATGCGTTACAAAGCACCGCGTGCATAGTTATTAGCCAGAAATCATCGTTACAGCCAAGAGAACCATTTCGTTTTTCACAACTTTCAACGTACGATTCAACTGGCTAAACGCTTTCAACACAAACAAACCTAAACATACACATCGAACAAAACATCTGTTACTCTCCCCCACTCCGACAGGTTGTTGGCCCAACGATCGCTCACCGTCGAGCAACGCTAAGAACAATGTTTGACTACGCGATGAACAGGCGAGTCTGGTTGTCGCAGACGCCAGCGAAATCCGCAAAATGGCAGCGATAACGTCAAGATTTGTGCTCTGGACAGGAAGTTCGAAAGCATTCCATCCATCCATCCTCTCGGGAAATCGCGGCGAAACGTTCCCGGAGTCAGCTGCCAGAATCACTCCCAGCAAGCGCTCGTCTCCTTCGAATATTGTTAATATTCGTTCAGATACAGCCATGAAACTCCCTCCGATTCCCACAACACAAATCAAATCAATCGATGTGCTGAAAAAACGACGACTCATTTCGCGACATTCTTGGACCGAGCGATTTTTGATTGTCTCGTCACTCGTTGATCGGCGTCTTTTACTTTCTTCTTTGTTGAAATCGGTGGAAACGGTTTGATTTGTGCCACCGGCGGCAGAGCTGGTTGTTCATAACAGCGGTCTGTTTTTCGACGATGAACCGATGAACCGGAGATTTTGCCGCTCGTCGGAAAAGCTGGCGTTTTAGTGGCACCATTCAGCATTTTGAATATTTGATCACGTGGATTTGACGTAATGTTGCTTTGCCGGAGAACGCGACGCATGGAAGAATAATACCGAAATCGGTCTTCATAGTGAAGGGGGGGGGGGATGGAGATTGAAAAAAAGGTGGCATGCGTGAGAGGACTCGCCAGATTCAGCTTCGGCCCGTAGGCTCGTTCGACTGACGACGGTTGCCATGCTCGTGCTTATGAAAGACGACGGGAACACGTGCAGTAGCAGAACGAAGATAAATTGTGCTCGCCAGGCTTTCTTGAATCTTCCTGAGCGAATAGTGTCAAGTGTTCCTTATTCGTGAAGGAAGTCCCCCGGGGAAACTGAACAGATTGAGTGTTTTCCCTGCAAACGTCGGGAAATGTTTCAAGGTCGTTCGTGGGAATATCAATCATCGCTTTCTATAAACTGGAACATATTTTCCCCGAAGGCCTTTCCGAACAATTTTATCAGCTAAGTTCAAAGCAATTGCATCAACGGCAATGCTTCACCACAGGCAATGCGAAGACTCAAAACTCGTTAAAACTCAATTTGCAGCCGCTTCCTAATTGAGAAATAATTAGCTAATTGTTGCGGCGTGATCTTTAATTTCCTTTTGTTCTCGTCACCTCCGCTCCGAAGCAAAACATCCTCCTTTCCGGGGATCCAGACGCATTGCTTGCTGTTTAACTTTCATCATCGCATCCATTCTCCCCATCCCTGCCCCGACGAACAAATTCTGAAGAGATGCGGAAAATTGAATCCAATTTAACAACTTCGTTCCTCTGATTTTTATCTTTTATTCGTAATTTCACGCTCGAATTTTGCCCTCTCTCTCTCAAGGTGTTCTTCCGAGCACCCGGAGACATCCATCCGTTCCGGAAAAATGCCTGCCTCTTGCTGCGGTTCCCAGCGATTCTTCGGGCGCGCAACCTTCCGCCGGGGCATGAACTTCGGATCGAATAATTAATCTTATCCGGTTGAATCTTATTTCGCATTAATGATCGAATTGAATATTTCCCCGCGCTTCACCTTTCTTCCTCGTGCTGGATTTTCCGGTTTTACTTCCGAGGGGTGGTTGAGATGTTCTTTGTGATTTTTGAGGATGCTTCGGTTGTCGACCAATTGCGGATTGAATGACTGATTCAGATTTGTATCGAAATTGGTGAAAGGTGTGTTGTAATGGCATGGTGTTTGGCAGCAAACGAATTAGAGTGCCATAGTTACTGCTGGTATTGATTCAAAAATAAATACATACAATAACACATATGGTTGATAATTGCTTCGAATAGGTAATTTGAGTATTAGGGTATAGAAGGTCGAGCTTGTATAATCTACTTCAACTATTAAAATCCAACTCTTTGGCACATATGTTATTGTGTATTTTTTGTTGTTTCTCAATAGCCTCTTGCTTCCTAGCTTCCGCAAATCGAGACGACTCCACCACGTACTTCAGTGCCTTTGCTGAGACATGCTTTTGAGAAAGTCATAGTAGTCCAAACTGAACAATGGAAGTCCTAATCACTCTCTTGTTTTATCCATACAGAAAATCAAAGCATTAGAAAATAAGAAGACCCATGAAGCAATTCAGCGCCAACATTTGATTAGTGCGTATCTACTTTTGTAAACAAACACTTCATTTGCTTATTTATCGGAAGTTGAATACAATTCCTTCAAATTGAACATATCAGCGGACAGAGTAAAGCTCCTCTTCCTTTAAGAGTGCTCAATTTATATTTGTGACCTTTTGTTCAAGAGAAAATAACTGCAGAAAGCCATTGTCTACAAAAAGGAGATTCGCCCTAGTCTACGTTAACGCTGAATTATTATTTTACTTTAACCTGTCGCCTGTCTTATACATTTTGCTTATATTTTAATTTTTTTGACGCCTTTCTTGCTGGGTTATGCTATTCAATGGTGGCATAGGTTAAGTTATGAAAATTTTACTCAAAAAAATACTCTTTTACTGTTAAAGTCAATTAATCGTCGTGAAAAGGACGGTGATAATATAACGCGTTGGAAAATAATTCAAGCGTTTTTTTTCATTAGGACGAATCTAACATTGAGAGGCTCTCTTTGATTACTATCTCTTTCATTCATATCCCAATCACCTTTACGTTTTTCATTCTACTATTTGTAGTGTATGCAAGCCAGCACTGTTGTATTTCGATCTGTACTAAAGGATTCGCTGTAATAAATGAAAGAGAGCGAGACCGGAGAGAATCTTTCAATGTTAGATTCGCCCTAATGAAAAAAAATCCCCGAGAAATATCCGGCAATGCTTTGTCTCCCTGGAAAGGTTGCCACATTATTTTTCGGTCCCATCTTTAATGTTTGCCAAAAAAATCTTGTTTATCTGTGTTTAACTGCAGACAATTTTGGCAAAAATCTATGCGAAAAATTTGGTTTTGTAGAGGTTAAATAGAAACTTTTCAGGTGCCTGATTGCTTGTGCACTTCAAGTGCTTGTGGTCCTAGTCAGAACTGGATCGTTCAGATCAAAGCGCTTAGTAACTCGGTATAGAAAACACAGCAAATCAATTAGATAGCCTCCTTACTGGTATCATAAAGAGTTCCAAATCCAAGCATTTCTCCTGCTGCTACCCCGATATGCATTTCTGACTTCTTACGAAGATGTTTCTCAAAATCAGAAGCTCCGAAATCCGTCTGGTGTTTTTGGTAATCATTCTAACACATATTTACAAGGTGAACCGTTCACGACTTCACCTGAGTGCACATGGTCGGGAATTCCGGAGCTTCTGTTTGGTAGATATGATCACTGTTGGAAATTCTGCCGAAGCAAATTCTCTTAAAGAACATTGAGACAAACACTTCTCCAGCGGAATACTTGAAAAAAATATTGAAGTATTTTATAAAGAACTATATGTAATATTTCCTGTAGCCATCTTACACAAAATTTATTAAATAACTCTACAAAACCCATTGCGTAATTTTAAAATTATGAATTAAATATATAAGATTATGGAATTCATGCAAAAAAAAAATCTTCTAAGATTTGGCCAGCATATCAGGATTATCTCCAAGAATTACTTCAGGAATTATTTTATAGTTTTTGTGTAGCTCTCTCAGGTGTTCTCCAGTATATTCCTTCAGAATTCACAAAACTTCAGCAAGTTCAGGGATTCTAAAAAAAATCATCACTGGAATGTTTTAATAAACTGTGACGATGGGATGCCACAAAGGCTTCTGAAAGATATGTTGACGGAATGCCTATAAACTCTGAAGAATACCTATAGACACGAATATCTCAAGGAAGGTCTGAGAATTTTTCATAAAATCATTGGGAAATTCTATAAATTTTTGCACATTGTAGACGAAATACGCGTATCTGTCGAAGATAAGCAAAGGTAGTTGAATTAAATGCGAGATTACTTATTTTCTTCTAATTTAGCAGTCACAAGGATTCCACTAAACAGCTCAAACCCTCTAGGATTTATAAATTTTTTTAAATATTAATGAACAACTCATTTTGGGCCCACACACAAACTAACTTTCAGACTGTAATCTGTCACTGTACTGTCAGCAAGGGCTAGAGAGTCAAGATCAAACTGGCTATAATTTTTTACTCAGGAATGTCCCCTAAAAATTAAATTTACATCGAAAGAATCTATCCATAAATTCTGTCAATAAATTAACTTCGACGAAACAAACTGAAGAAACACAAGATTCTTGTATAGAAAAGCCCAAGGAAAAAATTCAAGGTGCACGGTATCAAGGTGCTGCATTGGGATGAGTGTTTCAGAAACAGTGGTGCAAATTCTATATCGCTAGCCGCTATTGATTGTTGGTGTTAGAGTCAATTGTTTTTCTCGTGGGCGCAAAACAATGAAAACAGAACCACAATGATTTAGAACTAGATCGCAAAATGCACATATATTGTAAATTTAAAGCATCTGAGTGAGAAGAACTCGATTGTTAAACACTCTTGGAAGTACGGTTTATCTCAAAAATCTGTAATCTTTGCAGCCACATATATCTGTACGCGAAAAATATGACAAAAAAGTCTGTGTCAACCGCAGATAAATCTGTACTAAGTAGCAGCCTTGGCCTCCCACATACCACAACCAGACGGACTGTAGCGTGATGAACAGAGCCTCACGTTCGAACCAGGCGGCTGTCGTGAAGTCCGCTTTTTGAACACTGGAAACCGATTTTGTTCTGCCCGCAGCCAGATGCTAGCGTTGACAGCTGCAAGAAGCAGAAGGAAGGGAGTCACGAAAATACGTTGCATCTGATGCGAATCCTGACATTAATGGGACACCGGCCACGAGGCAAAGTTATTTGGAAGAAGACATTTGCTACCCAGCTTCCTAAGACCGTGTTAGAGAAAACAAATTTTTCGACCTGCTGATGTGCAAATTATGATATGGCGGCAACAGTAGGTCATTGTCGGATCAAAATATTGTGAACTACTTGCACTGATGGAACTCTTCTTTCAAATTTCAATGCAAGAATTGGTGAGTTCTTCTGACTCATTGGTGTATGAATGAAGTCATTTGTATGAGTCGAACAAAACGTATACAAGCGTTCAAAATACCTTTCACGTTTTGCGCGCTCTGATTTTGCAAAATTTTGGAGACACAACCCAGTATAGAAAGTAGTAAACGTAATCCTACGTTAAAAACGTATAAGGAGTTATTACTTTTGAAAACGCAGTATTTATCCTTAAGTTTGTAGATAGTAAGATCGCTACATTGCTCATAGAAATCGAACATAACTGGAAATAATTACCAGCATGTACTGTAGAACTGACAGAGATATAGAGAGTCCCGTTACACTCAGGATTTTTCATATGTCTCCGGATTCAGGCATACTTTGAATAACCCACAGAGGACCCTCGTTACCTTAAACAATATTTTTCCACGTTCAGTGTGAAGGTAAGTGGTTTTCCCCCATTATAAATGGAAGAAAATAATTTTACTCTTCACGATTGGAAAAAAAAAAGCGATAAAACGTTACAGTTTCTTACATGGATTTCTGCTTCTCATCTTTTAAGTTTCTTTTTTTATTGTCGGTTTTGTTCAGCAATCTTGTACCATTCATAAACCGATCTGCAATGGAACTGCAGGCAGGTTACTTGATCTTTGGTTCATCAACACATATGAGACGAGGATCCCTCTCATAGGTCAAATTTGTCACCTTGCCGATGGTTTGAGGGCTTATGTAATGGTATAGACCGGCATGTTGGACCAAGAACTTGACTAGTGAAAGTACTACATTTCAAGTAACAATTTTAGTTTTATTCCACCCGCACAGCAGTCCTTCCGGCTTTGTTGATGAACCTACATTCGAAACTGTTTTTTCTTCTTGGACCTCCTCTATGCTTCTTTTAAGCCGAAATTTGTACAAAGTGGCCCACTCTATAGATGGTTGTTTATGAAAGTTAATAAAACCACTATAAGACCATAATGGAATAATGAATGACCATAATGAAAATTTTGTGGTGAAAAGATGTTGCCAATGACCAGAGAACCTTTTATAAAACCTATTGTGTCATGGCTACAGCAAGGAAAACCAGCAGCATGGCCTGATCGACCACAAAGGCTGCCAAACTTCACTGTGATATCGTGGTTGGTTTTTGTAGTTCCCGCTATGTTCGGTTCTTCCTCCTTCTGAATTTACGTATTACGGCAAATAATAAACTAAAAAAGGTGTATGGGAATTTTTTAATAGCAATATATCCCAAACATGTTGAATATTTGACAAATATGTTTCCATGCCTGAATCATATGGGCAGGGTAATTTGTATGGTAGATATCTGCTAATTATTATCTCCTCGAAATTAGAGCAAGCTTACAACAACAAAAACAAATATATTCGATAAAATAATCATGAATTTCTTATCTGAAAGAATGCCGAAATTGACCTCCCATCTACAGTTCATAAGCATTATATTTACAATATGGTGCATTTATTTTTCCACATTTCAATTATTTTTAATGTTCTTATATGGCGTTTGTAAAAAATCACCGTTAATGCTATGTCCATTTAGAATCCGGAATACTAAAATCATCTGTATCTCGCTAAAGAATTCATTTACAAGTCAAGTTCAATACATCAACACAAGGTAATTCTATCGATGTTTGAGAAAAATCTCAATACAAATTATTTCTCTTTGTTATTATTGAAAATTCACTCTTTCTTTTGTCACCTCTCATCTGACGCAGCAACTTCCTTGGCACATATTATGCACCCATTTTAGATCATCTGAGTCGCGTTCCGAACCAGTTTTTAAGGACTTTCTCTGAGCTCCCGCTCCATTGTCACCCAAAATCTCTCGATGGGCTGGAACTGCGTGAGCAGATTGGTGGTAGTTATATTTCAATCATATGGCTCTACGTTATTATCGCGGTACCACTGGATGACTTCCCGGATGTAGTGGCAACTCGCCAAATCTGGCCAAAACTTCACAAGTCACAAAACTTAAGGTGACCGTTTCAGCGGGGCGAAATCATACGTCTTTGAGTTATTTGATAGGGAAAATTTGAGAAATAAAAAATTCTACGCATGACAGTTTCTAGCTAATTTCAATAACTGTCATTCGAGTGCAAAGGAAATTTTCCAAGAAATATTTTGCTAGAATTTCAGAGTCTTCCATCAAATTTGAGTGACAGGACTTCGGAGTTTTTCCTTCGGCACCCGGAATAAGGCAAAGATAATCTCGAGCTCACTTTTGTCAATTGCTATCAAAATCAGCGTAGTGTACGCATTCAACACATTGAGAGTAAAAAACAATTTTGGACAGCTATAGCATTATGAATCGTACAGGGAACCAACTGGCTCTCCAGAAGATCCGGAGCATCCGTAAAAGTGGCCAGTTCTTCGAAGTAGTCCCAAATGGACGGTATTTTTTTTTTGCAATCAACATTCATTTTGTGAAATGTATGATAAACTTCAATTTGTAACGTCTGAGGATGTCCATTGAGAGGTTATATGGTGAGCACCCGCAAGATTCGGAACACCCCGTAAAGTGGCCAGCTCTTCGAATTAGTCCCAAGAGAGGACGATATTTTTTAACGATCAACATTTAGTGTTACTAAAGAAGAATGAACCCCAACCTGTGCGCCTGAAGATATCCCTCTCAGTGATCATATGGTGGCCACCCGGAAGATCCGGAAACATCCGTAATAGTGACCAGGTTCTCTTATTTTTTGGCAATCAACATTTAGTTCGTGAAAGTAGAACGAACTTCAATTCGTAGATCAGAGCCCAAACAGTCAGACGCCAGCGAACCAACCGATCCGGAACATTCCTAAAAATGGGGTCCAGTTGAAATTAGTTCCAAAAGGACGTTTTTTTTTTGCAATCAAACATTTGGTTGTGTGGTTGTAGAGATGCCAAGAAAATAATAAATTTGATACTCTGAAGTCTGAAGAATTGTCTTATCTTGTTTTGCTTGTGGCGAGTTGCGTTAGTTTGAGCAACTATCCAACGCGTTTGAAAAACTGCAAAAAGCAATGCTGAATATTATGCACATTGAATATATTTAACGTTTCGAATTTGCTTTTATTCTATGGGTTTAAGAGTGTTTTCATGTTTTACATTTTTGCAAAACTTCAGGTTGATCTGTTGTTTATTTTGAAAATGCAATGTATAATCAATCAATAAACCATCCATCGGGAACACCACAAGGCTGATTTTCATGTAACAGGTGACAGGAATATTTCAAAGTTGTGGCAAGAGAATAGATTTCATCATTTTAGGTGTAAGTTTGACTCATTTGCCGATAGCTTGTTTTAAAGCTAAATTGTAAAAATATTTCCAGCTAAATCAGTAGCATCACTCAACTTTGTCTAACAGGCATATTGTTTGAAATGCTGTAGAAAGTCACCAGCGATCTTATCCTCAACTCGTCGGATCATTCAATCATTTAAAATGGTGTGAAGCCAGATTGTTAACAGTTTAATTTTTCTAAGATATTCACGAGAAGGAATGGTTGAGAGGGAAAAAATGCCATGACTACTGTATTGACTTCAGAATACTGTTCTCAAAATATTAATTTGCTACTATTAGTTGTAAAGTGCAAACAAAGTTTGTGTTATTATTATAATCATTTTCTTGATCTCATATGAAGTTGAAAAAATACAGAATAAGAAGTCAAACCTTAAGTACTTTTGTTTGAAAAAGTACTTTATGAGGCAAGTGATACTAAAGGATTATAATGTTCGTAATGAATAAACAGGACATATCAGTGACATCCGAACAAACAAACACACACTCGTCCCGGCCGCAGTCGTTCCGTTTACAACCGGCCTGGTTGCACATGTCCCAGCCTAATGCAACGAATTCAAAATTAACCAAATGAACCGAAAAGAGCATCCTCGTAATTATTCCAGTAGTATTGTTTGCCCGAAAAATTGTGTACCAAATGTCTGGCAAGAAATGGAGAAGAACGTAATCATGTTCGTGCATTCATCGTCTACCAAGGAAAAGACTGCTCCAGCACACTGCTTCGAATGATCGGTGGAAACTGGAAAGGCCCATTCCATTATATATGATATATCGGCAAGCTTGTTGCCATGGATCGAGTTGCCGGCTTCTTTGGGAACTGCTTCAGCTAACAGATCAAGACTCAATGGTCATCCTCTTTCATTACATAGTCGACAAATGATATTATATCTTCCATTGAAGATGCATAATCTGTACTATTTGCAGACACGGTTACATCTATACGGGATATTAAAAGTATCTTTGTTCTTGCCTTCTGGATTGCCGGCATATGAGCTCTGAATAGAAATTATCAGACAATATTGGGATTTTTACTACCTTCATAAACTGATAAGTGAATACATGTTCCTGACCTCTGAAGTGACATCTTCAGATCAAAAAATGGAGTTCATTCTACTTTCAGAAACTGAATGCTGATTACTCAAAAAATAAGGTCGTCCATTTTGGACTACTTCCAGCATGGTTCTGGATTTTTGATCAAACTAAAATTGTTTATATGTTATCAATGTGCTGATGTACACCACGTTGATTTTCAATGCCATTATCCTTGCTATGGTCCTGTATAGGAATGAAAACATCCTGACCTTTAAGGTTTCCACCCGAATGAAAATGTGCAAATCACAAGTTCATTCATTCTGCTCTTAAAAACTGAATGTAGATTACAGCAAATAATAGATGTGAGACTACAAGCATATCTCAATATAAAGGAACATTATTTTTCGGCTTTCATCATCGTTGTGATCTCATCATTTTTCATGATCGGGTTGTGATTGGCGAGACGATGGACGAATAAAGTCCAAAAATAAAGTTGCTTTATATCGAGGGTGAGGCTGTACTTCCAAAATCTGGCCACTTTCACGAAAGTTCCGGATCTACCACATGGCCTCTGAACAGACATCTTCAGACCACGAATTGAAGTTCATTCTACTTTCGTAAACTAAATGTTGATTGCAAAAAAATCGTCCATTTGGAGCTAATTCCAAGAGCTGCCAATTTTTACGGCTGTTCCGGATCTTCTGGAGAGCCAGTTGGTTCTAAGCATGGTTTTCAAAGATGATCAAACTAAAATTGTTTTTTTACTTTCAATGTTTAGATGCATACCACGCTGATATTGAAAGCAATTCACAAAGTGAGCTAAGATTATCTTTGCTCTTATTCTGGAAAGGAAGGATACACCTGAAGTCCTGTCACGAAATTTGATAAGACTCAAAATCTACAAAATATTTCAAAAATTTCTTTGGACCATATGAAAGGTATTGATAATAGCTAAAAACTGTCGTGCTTGAAATTTTTGTTTTCGCAAAATTTCCCTATCAAACAATTTAAAGACTTATGATTTCGCCCCGCTGAAACGGTCACCTTTATGGGGTTGAATGAAAGGTAGTACGCGGTTTTTGAGGCATTCTTCCGTGTACAGCTTCGAGTCCATCATCTTATTCGTCACGAACACTTTGGTCTTTGCTCTGCAGCTGCATATCCCTTGCCAAATCATCAGTTTTTTTTTTGGGAAATTTGTCCATAAAAGCAAACTTAAACTTCGCAGGAACATCTCAGGAAGCTGTCCGAATTCCATTTTGATGTAGGTTTCATCGTCGATGAGCAGGCATTTTAGTACTTCGTCAAAACCTGCTGGTACAATATCCGAGCTCAAGTTTTGGTGACGAAACTTTGCTTCAACGTTCTGTTCGGTTGCTTGCTGGCTCGATGAAAACGATATCCTGCTCGCAAACGAATTCTTCGAACGGTACTGCGAGCAGCAGCGTATTTTTCATTATCTTCATTTTCTGGTAGTCCAGGGTTTGCTCTGACGGTTCACAACAGCTTCTGGTTCATCTTGCGGTCATATGTTCCACTACGACGCTTACCTTGAGGCACTCGATTTAAAAAAAAATTATAGCACAGAAAAAAAACGAAATTTATAGCACAGAAAGTGGGTGCTTAGGTGAACAAACCGCTGTAGAAGAATTCTTGCAGTGGTCCCTTTCCGTGCCACTGCAACACAATCAGTGTTTCCGGATTCTAACTGGACAGAACTTTAGGCCAAAAAGTCAAATTTGTTTTTAATTGACTACTGAAGGAAAAATGCTTTTAAAATGCTTTCTCATCTGATCATAATAGGAAAACTAACATGAATGAGTCCCAAAATGGCATTTTAAAACAGCATTTTTCGAGTTCATAAAGTCAAATTAAAACCGTTGCAATGTGGGCAAGTACTGATGAAAACTAAGGAAAAAGTCTGTTTTAAGCGCGGCTTGTTTACAGGCCATTTCCGCTTGTAAATTGTCTTTTGAGCATCACAGCATTTCAAAGGAAAGGTCCATTTCAAAATGTTGCGTCAGAGTGCTTTAGTTGTTTATATAAAATGTCTGAATCAATAAGCGAATGCCTATTATATACGATTGTGACAATGGAGACTTATGGATTAATATAACAAAACTGTACTATTCACGCAAACGACACAAAGTTTTTAGCCACCAACCAAGAAATGTTGCTACCGCAAACAATCGATTGTGAACCGAGCTTAAAATGTTAAAATCTTCACTATCGCCACACCAAAAGTGGCAGGCTTCAAGAACTATCGGGTGCTTCAGTCATCTGACCAGAACAAATCAACGCCTGCTAGCAACACGGTCACATCATCAACAAAGTGTTCAATTGCTATCAATTTTAACGATAAGATCGCATGTGTTTGTCAATCCAACCAATCAGAAGTGGCCTTTTCTGACAGAGAATTGGTTTTGTTTATTCATTATCAGCTGTCTGTCCTAGATAGCGCTAACGGAAACAAAAATCATCGCAGCAACCATGCTGCCGGCAATGTTGACTTTTTTCACTTTACTTCAAACCGCCGACTACAGAGGACCGATTTTCGGCGGAAAGATGCTAAACTTTAAAAACAGTTTAAATTTCAAGAATTTCCTAAACACATCTAACCAGAACGGCCATCACAAGTAATCACTCCTTCCACTCTAATCTAACAAGCTTACCTCACCCGTCATTTTTAATGAAGTCATATAACTTATCACATCGATAAAGCCCCAACTGACCACCATCTTCTGCAAACACGTCAACCAAAGTAATTGCTCTAAATCAAGCCCTTCCTGTTGTAACTTAGCCACACGGGCTAATCCTCAGCTTACTTCCCTAACCCTATCCTGTTGGACGTCGTCGGTCAAAAATGCCTCTCCATCTTAACCGACTGCACCGCCGGCTTTCATTCGCAAAAGAACGTGAAATCGCATGTGCACCGGAATACAGCTAATCCTCAAGCTTCATGCATTGATAATCAGTTAATTTCCGGTCTTTCTTCTATGACTTCCCACTTTGGGGATTAACTTTCACCGTGAAAAAAAAATTCCACCCTTGTGTGTGGGGAAAAAGTGATTCCGACGGATGAAAGTTACCCTTCTTCATTGCCCCGGTTCAGCCGGAATAAGAAAAGGAGTCGTGCTGTTATCCCTAACACCATTTTGATTATGCTCCGACGAAGGTAGCGTGGGGACTACTTGAATCGGTCGTAAGTGTATGTAAGCTTCTTTCGCGTGTATCGTCATCATGGTTGCAATGGTGGAATGGGAGGAACTTTGAGATTCTAATTCCGCTCACTTCCCCAACATGGAAAAGAAGAAGAAGAAGAGACTATTTCACGCTCAAGTGCCCGAACGAGGACGACGAGGAGGACGAGGAACTAGCAAACGAGCATTCCCGAGCTTCAAGGTGGAACAAACTAAAGTGCGCCTAAAGTGGTTCACATCAACTTAAGTAGCTGGTGTAGTTTTTGTCCCAAACCACCGGAGCGAGGGCCGAGCCGACGCAATTCCTGGGAGCGGCTGCTTACCGGTAGAATGTTGAAGCAAACTTGAGAGACTTTCCCCGCTGCCGGCATACCGGAGTGGTGGTTTTCGAGGTTAGACGCAGAGCGCAAGAGCTTCGTTTACACGCCCGCAACTAAGCATACATACATGGCGCACACACGGACAAAGGCGAAGGCCCCCCCATGGGGGAAATCTTATGTGGAAATAAATATGTAATTATCCTTAACAATGTTTTATACATCATCTTTCACGGTCGGAACGCAGGATGAGCAGAGGTTTGATAATGATGGTAAAGACAATGCCATGGAATGTCAAACATTCAATTTGAGAACAACTGCGGAATGGTTGGGTGAGACGAGTACTTAAAACGATTTATTTCTCTTCAAATAATTCTTCTTTCCACACCCCTATTCAGTCTACAAAGAATAAAGCAACCTAACCTAACCAAGCATCAAGGAACTGCTTCACTTCACCTCCCGCTCAGCATCCTCAGAGAGGAAATAAAGAAATCAACCTTATCAAAGAGAAAAGTAGGCCGAAGGAGGAAACTCCCGAAGAGAGCAACTCTACTGCCAATGGCAGTAATTGTTTGTTTGTACGTACATAATTATGCAATTGAAGAAAATGACTAAACTGCTCATTATTGTTCTCGTTGCGGGCCAATGCCTTTGCCTCGGCTGGACCACACCCTTTCTGCTTTAGCTCGACCAAAGGAAAAACCGGAACTCATTCAACTCAGACTGGCACTGGGATCGGAAAAAGTTTCCCGCAGTTACGGGAAATAGGCTCACCCTATGCTGCCAGGCCATTACTGCTGCCTCTGCCGTTCGACGCCGTTCAAGAGGACGACTGTTGCTCTCCTTCCCATATCCGGACGACCCATCAGAAACAACGACTTCGAAGCACGGGAGCGGATGCAGCCCTCTTTTTGCCTCGGGCTGCAGAAAAACGACGGACGGTGCAAGCCGGCTTGGAAAAATACATAAAATTGGAGTCCTGCCGAGAAAAAGGTATTCTGCGGCCGATTCGGTTTTTCACCCGTAATTGAGAGGGGAAAGAGGGAGCAGCTGGTGGCATTGTTTCAATTATCGCTCTTAATTCCGACTAGTTGGCGATTGTATCGATGACCGAGCGCGGCTGAATGAACGTCGTTCGGGTTTCACTTGTGAATGCGGTTTCCACTGAGCATAAATTCAAATCACGATTGTAATGCTCCGTTTTGGGAGGGGAATGTTTCAATTTTCCCGGGATAAAAACCTTAAAACATAGTTTTTAGCACGAACGTTCGCATATTTTATCAATTCACCCGATGGGTCCATCCTGGTGGAAGCGATCTGTCGCTTGTTCATTTCATTGCCTAATTCATGGTGTGACTATGGGTTGGAACTGGTCAGCGGCCACGAACGATGCATTTTTTTTGCTTCATTTTAATTACAAATTATTCCAGAGCCAAGTGCGATTCAATCCAACTTTAGTTGACAAAAAAAGGGTAAGCGAAAGATCTGTTGCTGTTCAACCCCAACGGTTGAGTGGTATATTTGCTTAGAAGAGGATATTTATAGGATTTGTGCTTCGTTTGCCAACTTACAACAGTGTACACGGTAATTCTGAGGTAGTCATTTTTTGACTACATTCTATGCATTTTAATGACCATACTCCATACGTCAAAAAGTGCCTTCTTTTTTATCCCAAAAATCGAACACTTTTAAGTTCTTTTCTCATTCCAGTGCGATAGAAAAAATGCATAAAAACAGAGCTGTCATCAAAGTGGAAATATCGATTTGTACTAGTTGACTGGCTTTGCCGGAAAAAAGTGATAATAAAAAATACGCGTATCTGTCAAAGATAAGCAAAGGTAGTTGGGATCAAATGGAAAATACTCATTTTTCTAGAAATTAGAAGAAAAATTAGTATCTTCCATTTAATTCCAACTACCTTTGCTTATCTTCGACAGATACGCGTATTTCGTCTACAATGTGCAGACTTCTTCAGTGTCTCGTACTAATAACTCGACTCATTTTTCTTCTCATTTATAGTTACTAAAGTTGTGATAACCACCATACGCGTAGCCAGGATTTCAAATAGGGCGGGAGGAGGGGCGAGCTTATATTTTAGAGAGAGAAAGAGTGAATTACATTGGTTTTGCTTTGTTTTTTTTTAGTTTCTAGTTTTTTTAGTTGACGGCAAATGGAAGCTACAACATTTTCATAGAACACTATTGATTTTTTTTTATTCGGACAATTCGTTACGAAGATATGAACGAAACAGTACTTGACGGCCTATTTTAATAGTAATCAAACAGTTTAGTCTCCGATTACATACTGAGCTATTTGTGTACCGATTTGAGTTTTGTTGGTGCCATCTCCAAATAACTGGTCAAAATTTCATTATGATTGGATAATCCTTCATGGAGATATGCATGTGCAAAACCAAACAAGACCAATCACACCAATCGATGCCACTTGCATTCTATTGTGTCGCATATGTTGCGTTGCATAGCACATACAGCGGACAAGCCACACTAGGCGACTCTATAGAATTAGAGCAGCATTGATTGGCTCGAGTGGTCTGGTTTTGAGCTGCAACGAGTATATTCGAAAATTACACAAAGTCTCCATTTACTATTTTCAACGAACATGTACTTATTAAGCATCTTGAATCCATATCGATAATCAAAATTAACGCTTAGGATTTTCTAATAATTCATTCTATGGTCTTATTATATGAAATTTCTAATATTTATGTAATTTCCCCTTTTATATAACTAACATAAACAGGCTGTTAAAGACTATTAATGGCAATATGTTAATCACTTCGATGAACAATACGTTCAGGATTGACAAATAGTTACCGAGTTCTTATGTATGTATTCTATCCGGTGATTCGTTTTGTTTTGAAGGTTCTTCTGTTTAACACGCGGCAGAACCATCGTTTATTCTTCCAGTTTCCTTTCAAGCTCTCCACCGACTGCTTGTCGATCTGCCGAATTCTAATAATCCGTCCAATGTATCACAAAACATTGCAATTGGGTGAGCGGATTATGGATACTGAATAGTTTTGTATAATTCCAAGTCTCTCCCGGTTGGTGTTAAACCGATGAGCATAGACATAAAGATACCAGAAGGCACGAAATGTCTCTACGAACTCTTATTTTTACGAAATCCCTCAATTGCAATTTTTAATGGATTAGCATAGATTGTACTTTAGTAACTTAAATTTGATTGATACAAATATTAGTTTCAGTAGTGCAATAGATTGTAGGAATGTAGGATACGGTAGTAGAAATTGAAAGTTACAAAAAAAGAGTTTGGTTCGAGCATCGGCTGTGAAGGGTTGTGACGATGCTTCATAACGCACTATTTTCCTATCGGGCAGGACGAGTTTCGTTTTGTTTCGGCTATCTATAATTCGGTGATAAATCGGATTTTCAGCATTATAAAAAATCACCTTGTTTTGACAATGAAAAACCACCATTATACTTTGTGTGTGGCCCCCATAGCATCATTACTGTTGGTATAAATTGATTCAAATCAGAAATCGGTACCAATTTTTAAATATTTTAGTAAACGAACCCTGAAATAAGCTTATCGTTTACCAAAACGAACTCTCTTGCCACCCAATCTTGTAATCCAACATCCCAGTGATTTTTTGTGGAAGTGCGGCGGTGGTCTCGGGTTCCAATAAAACGTCCAAATAAACATCTACACATTCCTACCCTTTCCTTATTTGACCCTGCATTCGGGCTACGCCAGCGACATTATTGCCTTAGTTTCGGATCACCAGTTTTACACATTGAGCATGTATGCATCATCTGTTGATCCTCAGTGTAATAACAGCTGTTATTGCTGTAACGGAGCAACAAACTCGGGCGGTCAATCATGCTCATTATCCTGCTCATGCTCATAGAGACGGATAAATTCTTTGAATAGGATAAGGCAACTGCAACTTCTCGCTCTGACCAGCTTGCTATCTTGCTTTCTCACACACTGAATCAAACTGTAAGATATGATCAACATATATTCTCAATAATACTTAACTAAAGTACCGTAAAACAGGGTAACATTGATCGGTTTGGAATAGTTCAAATAAATAGTTTTCGTTGATGCTCTTTTTAAATATCAATAATGTTTCTTATCTAGTATTATTTGGGTTCTGAAAGCTATAGCATTGGTTTGAATATTCAGGTTTTTAATTAACCAAGAACTGAAAATTTAATTGAGCATAGCTTCTTCAAGTTTCCTCTAGCGAAGTTCAAGTTTCTTCTAGAAAAAGCAATTACAGGTTAAGAGATACTTCTCTAGTACCACATTTGTTTCAACCCAGTAAAGGTACCTGCTCTGTGACTCAATTAGGTTACAATCGAGCTGCTGAAACCCTTTTTTGGCGACTGTGTGCTGCTCGGGGTTTTTACATACTTTAGACTAGATAGGTTCGGTTCTTGGTTGAAGGGAAAAGATTATAATGAAATTGTTAGTCGTTACCATTTTAAAAATATATTATGGATGTCAACTTTTAACGCTGTTTTGCTCCAACTTGTTACAATATCGAGCCAACTTCGCGTTATTTGGCTTTTTCATTTAGGCAAAGGAGAAATCCGAGAAACATCGCAAGCAACAGAAAACCGTCATATTTGTTTGCAGTAACTTGATTGTGACTTAATTAAGTAGCATTGGAGTAACATCAACTTTATTGCAACAAGTTACCTTGTCACTGCTAGGGATAAAAAATAAATAATAAAAAATCGAAACAAATAATAAAATTCTAAAAATAAAGTCAACGGCTCCCCTGGCTTCGTCTATGATAACCACTGCACTGAGTACAACACGGCAATTTTCGTCGCGAATATTGTGTTTGCCTTCAAATAAACTGAGCTGTCAAATACGCACCACACGCAGCACCAAGCTTTGGGCTTAATATGAACAGATCTGTGCCACAAAATGGAAAAAAATATCGGCTTCACGATTGTTGCTTGTGGATGACAGCCGCTCAGGCCTGTGGTTATAGTTTTTGTGGAAGCGTAAACAAAATTAGGCAGGTGTTGTACAAGGCAGTTTTACAGTGATACAGTGCAAAACAATAAATTGTGGTCATAGTGACATTTGAAATCCTAAGATTCGTTTTTAAGGATTCCGAAATGATTTGCTTGTTCACCAGAAGTGGATAGAAACCGGCGTGGGAAACACGAACAACGACAGCGTGAGTTAAAATGAATCAACCTCAGTACTCAGAATTTGCCCAGATTCATTTTCCAAATGACCTTTAATTTTCTTATTGAGGTCGCTAAGCCGGACGAAGAGTGGCAAGCTCAGGAAACTGATGAGGGAAGGTCCATTAATTATGTCACGTGAGAAGGAGGGAGAGGGAGTTTGTGAAAACGTGACGATCCATACAAAAAAATTTGAAGGTCCATTTAAAAAACGTGACAAAAGGGGGGGGGGGGGGGGGTAATAAAATGTAATTTTTTGCGTGACGTAATTAATGGACGTTCCCTGAGAACTTTTGAGGCAATGAGCTAGATGGAGAATGGGTGGACATAAACGTGGTGGAGAACAACAAAAATAATGCGGGGAGGAGATACCTCGAGTCATTCCTCCAGAAATTCTTATTCGGCACAGATCACCTTAACTTGCGAGATTTTTCGTTTGAGAGAACGAAATTTTTTCTACACTTGGTTCCATTTGCTCCATTAGCTCTCGAGTTTTACAGAAATGTCTGTTTCATTAGTATGAGAGCCCCCCCCCTCTTTTCAGTGGAAGGAGGGGTCTCATACTACCATGGAATAAATCCAGCTCCAAAAAAACCTCACATTCCAAATTTGGTTCCATTTACTTGTTTAGTTCTCGAGTTATGCAGAAATGTGTGTTTGATGTTTATGTGAGCCCCCCTTTACCGGAGAGAAAAGGTTCTCAAACGAACATAAGAACCTTTTCCGACCCCAAAAACCCCTGCATACAAATTTTCACACCGATCGATTCAGTAGTCTCCGAGAAGATTTAGCGTACTCTGCTTCGAGCGTAGGTTGTGAACGGTTGGGTTGATGCTTTATTGTGCAGTGATTTGTTTTCGGAAAAAGCGCGTTAGTTATTGTTTTGGTTATCACTTGTTCGGTGGCACGAGTGAGCACAGAAAAAAGAATTATAAAACTGATGAGATCCTGGTGAGATTTGAAAACTTGGCGAGTGTGTATCCGGTGGTCTGTATCATAATTGTTAAAGGAATTATTCATACTTTGTGTGTGGTTCCAACGTCATCCTTGCTGTTGGTTTTAATTGAATATCGGTTCAAATACTATTATATATTACTAGTCGCCACATGAATTTAGCGCATCATTTTCAAAATCAACTCTGTTTTCATCCAACCTTTTTATCCAACATCCCAGTGATTACTCGTGGAAGTACAGAGGTTTTCTAGGCTTCCAACAAAACAAAGTGTCACGTCAGTATATTCCTACCTTTTCTGGAATCGGGTAGGACTGGCGCAAGTATTGCCTTAGGTTGGAATGACCAGTTTTTACATATTGAGGATGTATGTTGGTCCAAAGCATCATCTATTTGTTCTCAGTTAAGATGACAGCTGATCTAAAAAAAATCGAAGTAGCGAGAGTTAGAATGCTGGAATTCTGCTCATGAAAGCAAACATCTACATCTGCTCTTGCTAGATTTTGTGAGTCATTAGTTTAACATATACAATAATCAAATCACAGTAATCCGTTCTCATGTGAAAATATTCTCACTGGATAGTCGCCCACCTGTTGCTTATTTCTTCCATTACAGAGATTTAAATACAAGTGCCATTCACTTCTTACCGCATGAATTGAGATCAATGTCAATGGTGCCATCAAGAAACAAAAAACAAAAAATACTCTGAACCTCTCAAGAAAGTGGAGCAAGCACATTTCTAGAAACAAAACCCACCCAACTTCACCGAAAAAAGAAACACATCCAACATCATATTTCACCTTCCTCCTGCAGCGCCAATTAGGAACCGTCAGCAGTCCTACCCAATTCCGACAACAATCGACAACCATGAATAAAACATTACACAAATAATCAACAAAGAATGTCGACTGTAGCAATCATTTGGTTTGGTTTCCCCTCGCGTCCCAGCCGCCCAAATCTCCCAGATCTTCATCCAAAGGACGCACGCCCGTCACAAGATGCCACAGCAAGCAGAGTACGACATGAATTCACCGTCGTCGTCGCCGTCGTCGCTTTTTGATTCCACATTCCAAGAACCGAGACGACAAGCTCCTTTCCATCACAAGTTTGATCCGAAGAACGAAAGGAAAACATGAAAGTGCAGCTTGCTGAAAGTTTCATTTGCACGAAAATTCATATTACTTTTCAGGTTGCTTTGGTTTCCCATGGGAGTTCGTCTGCATGCAAGCGAGGTTGCAATTATTCTGAAAGCTTTATCAAGACAGACGGCGGGAAAATGCGGTCGGGATGTTGCTGGTGGGATAAATGTCTTTTAAATTAAAGTGAAAACGATTGAATCTCGCCGCCATCTCCACCACCGCCCGGCTGTCGGTCCGGTATGGACTTGTTCGATGCCGTTAGTTTTAAAATTCATTCAATTGAAAATGCTAATGCATCGATATTAAATATTCAATTTTCTTCGTGTTCTTTCTGCTCGGGTGGGTGATATTGCTTGCTTCGTTGGGGTAAGTTTAAACGGGGGAGCAGCGTGGGTTGGGGATCTAATTATTGAATCGAAGTACAGACGATCGAAATCGGATAAAAGTTCAAATTTGCCACTGGGTTGAACCAAGATAACCTTTACTAGGGAGAATGTTTCGATTTGAGATTGATTTGAGGGGGAAAGAAGCGTGGGAAGTTTGGAGAGCAATATTGGGTTAAGTTGAAATCACAACATTGATTCTAATTAGAGTGGTATTGCAGCATACAACAAAATACAGGCCTCGTTAATAATTCAACCTTCTCATACCTTCAGTTACATTATACTCTAAATCGTTCGCAAACACTATACAGGTTTTTCTGTTGGATCTACGATGCAATTTTAAAACATATTTAATGAATCCTGGTGAGTGTGGTCTTTGAAGTGGAATACTTGTAACTTAAAAATAGGAAGAAAGTTGAGTAATATCCATTTAATTCCCACTATCTCTATAGCTTATCTTGACACCATTATTAAGTGAGCTTTATAGTTCCTCTACTCTCAGTTTTAACTTCCTTTGGATCATGTATTGTGCAGTGTATTTATTAGGGTGGGGAAAAATATCAATTAAATCAATACAAAGTCAGGTCCATACTCTTGATGATGATGATGTGAACTTCCATGTAATGTAGCAAGGCAACTGCTTATAGCATTGGACTTAAACTTAAACGATTTGATCAAAATTGTACTGTGGTAGCTGTTTCAACATGTTCCTGTATGAAGGGCCAAGAATGTATTGTGCACCCGATACTTTAAGCAGATAGACTTACGCGCATCTCAAAGCAACAGAGGTCTAGAAGAATCTTTTTCTAGAAAAAGTCCGCAGAAACCACACCCTCTCCTAATAAAAAGTCCCACTAGATTAGGAGAAGAACCCGCCCATTATACACAAAAAGTTAACAACAGGAACTTGGCAATCCCACTCTTTCTATCCAAATCGCTTCAATCGGGTGCTTTGATGGTCCCTCCCATTCAGAGAAATAACATAATTTTCTTACCTTGATTTTGAAATCATCTTACCTTGAGGCTTGTGTCAGAAAATTCAGCTGAAAGTTAGGTTAGGGTTATATACCGTTCCCCACTTACTGACTACTTTAACCTCCTCTGATGTAGGGTCCAGATTTTCATGTCGGTGTTTCTGTTTTTGAAGAGCTGACTTTATAAGCGCATATCGAGACTCACAATGTGTCATATGGCACCGATCGCGGCCATAGGAAATGGAAGAGAGCATGAAAAAGGAGAGAAGCATTAGTAATTGGTAACATGCTATGCGCAAGTGAGATTTTCATGATGATATGAGAGATGCATATGAGAGATCATTTTCGATGAGTTTCCGCTCACTAACTCCATTCCATCACGTTTAGTTATAGAAGACAAGAAACATCTTACTATTTGCTACGTTTGATGGTATTCTCAACAATGATCGCATCTTCAAGTGATCATTACAAGATGTCAATTTGGGTGAAGCACTTTTGAACGTTGATCTGGCAGCCTAATCACACATGAAATCTGCCGCGACCAAGTCGGCAGAACGCGCCCATACCTCTTTCTGAACCGAAGGGCAGGGACAAAACCAGGTCCTGACTCTTAACCCAGAATTTTATGTTAATTGGTTGCATACTCAAACTGCATTGATGCTTTGAAGATTCTATGGCTATTGACCATGGGCAAACTAAAGTTTTGAATTTCATCCTTCTTGCTTTTTGGCATGATAACTAATGAAAATATTTTTTAAGTGTAAAGGGTGTCCCGATCAAAATTTGGTCAAACAGTAATGTGTGTGAGTCGATCAAAGTTATCATTAATATGTCAAATTCTTTTTCTTTTTCAAGTTCAGTTAATACAGATTACAGGAGAAATATTCAGCAAGGCTTCTTTTTTATCGCGAATTGCCGGGTCTTTTGTTAAACACCTGCCATAAGATTTTGTACAGTCTCCTTGTCCACTTTATTCACCGCAGAACGCCAGTTTGTCTTGAACTGTTTCTAGCTCACAACAGCTTTTTGAGTCTTCTTTAGGTTCCGCTTGACGATGGCCCAATATTGTTCGATTGGGTGGAGCTCTGTCGTGTTCTTGAAGGGTTCTTGTCCTTGGGCATCACTTTAACGTAGTTGGCAGCATACCACTCTATGGCCTTTTTTCTGTAAGATGACAAGATGCCAAATTCGGTCAAAATAGTACGGAACAATTGTGGCGCTTCAAGAAAGGCAGTAGTCGTTTTTGTAGACACTCGCTCAGATAAATTTCCTGGTGGACGGTTCCGGTCGCAATGTAAACGTTGCTCTTTAAGCCACTTGAGGCCAGCCTGCTTGAAAATGTCTACCGTATTGAATTGCTGTCCAGAAAGCTGTTTAAAGTCTGCCTTGACGTAAGTTTCATCATCCTGTATCACGCAATCAAACTTCGTCAGCATCGTCGTGTACAACTTTCACGATCGTGCTTTGACAGACGTATTTTACATGATGCTACACGCACACAGCTGCAAAATGAGAGATTTGCAAATCTTTTTAATGCACGTTGAAAGGAAATGCGTCAAGTTTAAGTTGACCAAATTATGATCGAAACACCCTTTACTTAAGAGAAATTTTTCAAGATTCAACATTGTTGTACGTCACATATCGACTGCACATTGGAAAAATTAGATTTTTAAATAATTAGTGAGATGATGTTCTTGCGTAATGCTTCGTCAACATCTCCGCAGGAAACGTGCATGAGTCTGTTGTGTGGAATGCATCCAAAATTCAAGTCTATGGCATACAGATATCAATTAATAATTAATTACCGTGTTTCATCGAAAAAGGGTCTTGACAATGTTGTTGATGAAAAAATCACTGCAAATCAAAAAAACTGCTGACGTTGACGAAAAAGCCAGTCGTGCCTTATGGGATGGGTTTGAAAAAAATCTACGTACACGTGAAGGGGTTTCTATTAAATGCCGAACGGGAATCATTACCATCCATCAGTCCGGTTGTAAGCTCTGCTGGTTCGAGTTCCAATCACACTAATCCAATGCAACAAAACTTCCAGATGCTAAGCTTCCTTCTTTCAATGGATCAATTACTGCGTGGCTGACTTTTCGAGACACATTTGAAGGTCTCATTGATTTGAATCCAAACCTATCCGATGTGGACAAGTTCTGCTATCTTGTCACATCACTAACAAAGGAGGCAAAGCGAGTAGTTGAGTCTATTGACATTACCCAGGCCAACTAGATAATAGCGTGGCAATCACGGACAAGGCGATTCGACAATAAAAATTTAGTGGTGAAAACCTACTTGGACACCCTGAGTAACCTGCAGATGATCGAGAAAATGAACATGTCAACACTGAGATAATGGAAAAATCATCATTGTTCAACAGACGTACGCAAGTTGCAGCTCACGGACATTTTGTGTTCTTGCTGTGTCGTTCTTCAATCGATCGCACCTGACAAACCACGTGTCGCTGAACTCCCCCGAACTGATCCTGGACGAATGCAGAAATCCAAGATGTACTGCCCTGCTTTAGAAACTGCCCTGCTGGTGCCTGCCGTGTCTGTAACCAAAAGCATCATACAATGCTCCACCATCAAACTTTAAATCGCAACCCAGTCCAACCCCAAGCTACAAAACAGCATCCAAGCTAAACCATCAACAATCAATCTCAATTACAAATCGCTAGACCAACGTCGTCTGACAGAACCAAGACTTCCTCGCAAATTTCTCTGGCCGAACCACAATCCTCATCTACGGGATCGCTCAATCATTGCTTCACCTCTTTGGTTACCAACGTTGATCGAATTCCATCGACCGGTCTGCTACAGACGGTACTCGTGAAAGTCATCGATTCATCCAGCAAAGACTTTTTTTGTTACCCTGAATCAAGACCAAGTTGTCTTCAGATGATTTTTATAACTTGAAAAGATAAAAGCTTATAACTTGAATAGATGAAAGTTATCTCTTACTGTAAACGAAAAATTAACGTTTTTCTTATAAAGTTACGCCCTTTTCAAATGTGTTTAACTTAATTTGAAAAAAAAATAATAGATAGCTATTTTTACGCTATTTGTGCTAGAGCTGCTCTACAGTACTGTTTAAATTGACGGGTGGGAAAATTATAAATGGCTGTATTTTTGAGCAGATTGAGGTCATTTTCGTATTCCCGGTTTTACACCGGTTCTGGCCACCTAGCAAATCGCAGTCATGTTCTATCATGGCGAAACAATCGATGATATTTTGAAAAAATATGAATCGACGTTTCCTAATCCGATGAAAATGACATTTGCCATCGCTCACTCCCTCACAGTTTTTCAACTTCTGATCAATGTTCATATTGTCATATTCCAACAGAACCAGCAAAACTTTCTATGTACATTTTCCTCTAGTATTGACACATTTTCACATTCAAAGCCTTATATATACTTTTTTTGACATAGGACTACGTCTTTGTACTGAGGTAAAATTGAAAAAAAAAAAGAAAAACCGGTTGCGACCGTCACGAAAAGCGTACAGGTTTTTAGTGTGAATCTTTCGTTTCTACAAACATTCTCAAAATGTTTGCACCAATCGATCAGAAATATGTCTACGCATTGATTCCAATATTGGAAACTATTGGTTTTCAGCATTGAACTATTGAAAACAACGCAAATAATGCCGATATTTCAGAGTAAGTTTACTGATTGCCAAGTATTTTCCTATCAAAGACTTCAAATGTAAGTAAGGGAGATCTTATATGCAGCAAAACCTGATATACATGGGTCTACTCTCGCAAAATGCTTGTTTCGATCGGCAGCCTTGGAACTGTTCAGAGGAGCAATGACCAATATTCCAGTATGGCATTGGCAGCTGGCGGTGACAAGTACCCTGGAGGGTGTCCTGGCGAGCAACCATTGGCCAGATAGCTGATGTTTCAATTACCTTTGGCTAAGCAACCTTTGAATCCATGAGAATTTGAGATTTGAGGTCTGGAGAGGTTCAGATTTGATATGCAATAACAAAAATCCTTTCAAATTCTGTTGAGAAATATTTTTTTGGTTTTCCTCAACGAGAAAAATCAACATTTGAAAAAGGCCTATTTTGTTCACAAAATCAATAAGAACTTTTGTTTGACATACAATTGAGACAATTTCAGTACACCAAAAGTTGTAACTTTTATTGCTCTAGTATCAATGGGAAAACAACTTCGCTGACATTTGAAATAAAAAAGTTACACTGATTTTTATAGGGACACTTTAAGCCATGTAGATAAAAATGCTCAAATTCGGTACAGAAATAAATACTTAATTAAAATTTAAAATTGTTCAATCTACTACTTTCACTAAAAACATATGCCTTTATTTCTGCAGATACAAGAGTCCGATTTTCGATTTCTCTGAAAATGTGGGCCACCCAAGATTTTGTGTGTGTGTGTGTGGGTGTGTGTGTGTGTGTGTGTGTGTGTGTGTGTGTGTGTGTGTGTGTGTGTGTGTGTGTGTGTGTGTGTGTGTGTGTGTGTGTGTGTGAGTTTAACTTATCACACTATGATGGCCAAAACCATGTTCCTTACGGAAGAAATCTGCCCAAGTAACAATCCTACTGCCCTTAGCCTTAGTTTAAATTTATGACTGTTTTATTATTGTCTATGTCTAATTTGTTTAAAAGCAGCTTCATATGACCGATGTTTTTATAACCTTTATAGTAAGAAAGTGAAGTCTAAAACAGTCTAGCTTTAAAAATAATTTCAGAGGAACTCTGTCCCATCATAAACCGCTCAGTTAATCAATAATAAAGCTGCTTCATATTTGTTTAACACAGCCATGATAATATATTGCATAAGCACGCTTTAGCATTATAAAAACCATCACTAAGCCATTTGGACTCCGAAAGGAGCATAAAGCATTTACTGTAGCATTTTGCACTACATAAAGTTTATGATTAGATGCTCTCCCAATGTTGTCATAGTTAAATTAAACAAAGATGGATTCACATAGCAACAAACGAAGAAAAGCGAAAAAAAATGCAAGTGTAAGTGAAATACTAAGCAAAACTTACTAAGCATTCTGAATCGTAATTTGCCAACTACCAATGAATAAGGGTCGTTTAAAATACTACAACATCAGTCAGTCTCCCATCCAAATGATTATCTTGAGCATTATCGCCTTATACGCTTACTCTCCCGTATAATTTCGTATAAACTTTCTTAGTCCTTTGATGTAGCTTGAACTGTCAATTTTTTTCTGGCATCAGCTTGGTTACTATATAAACTGTTTGACAGCTAAATAGTCTTGCATAAAGCAAATTAGCGTCGCAAAGAAACATTTATTTATTATGTAGAAGGAGATGTTCGCTCATCACCATGAGGCACAAGAGTGAACAACAATGTTTTTGCTAGAATGAAAGATATGAAGAGAAAGTTTTGATAGTTCGCTAGTGTGCGCAGGCTTGGAAATGTAACGATGTTTAGGAAAATTGAGCGAAAAGGGCATGTGTATATGGTATTCGAACTAACGGCATTTTGCCTAACATCCCACAGGGTAGGTCTAAGCGGACTAAGTCCGCTACTTCAACAGGCATTTATTTATTGATGCTTTCACGAGAACAAAACTAGCATTTTCTGCACATGAAACATTGTCAATGCCGGAATGCATATCATATTCATGCAGGTTTAAATTTCATGTATCGAAACTTTTTTACAATTATACATGCTGTACATCAGTCAATGTGGGATAAAAGTATTAAATAACAGTGATTGAGCAAAAAAATTTCTTAAAATTTTTTAACGTACAACGTATTTCGGAAGCGATCTAGTTTTTCAGCTCTTTCAGCACTTAAACAATGAATTTATTGACTTAAAATTTGACACTGTTGGTTAAACAGTAATAAATTATTATAATCGCTGAGATAAATATTTCGCTTGAACGGCTGTCCGGTCGTAGTTTTGATCATGAGTAACCTGCCAAATAGAAATAATATAATCGTCATGAGGTTTGGGGGAATCAATTACAAACGAATTAAGCCTTGACCAGAGTCTTGAGGATGTCGTTTTATAACACCCTTGTAGGAATTCGTAAAACTTTCAATTTTAACAGTAGGGCTGAAAGTCTCTTAAATAAAGACATCTAATCTCATCTCTTTAAATGTTACTTGGATGTTTATTACAATCCTTCAAGTCACCATTGGAATCCGGTATCCGGATTCCGGGAGGTAGAAAGTGATAGATCTACTGCAGATCCAGCATCCCATTTCAGAATGTCTGGAGAGTCATGCTCATTCCGAGGTTACTTTCAAATACAATTATCCCCGCATGTTAACATTACCGACATCAATTGGATAAGGGCACTGCTACACACTTCCAGATTTTTAAATGTTGAATTTCCAAATCAGGCACATATTTAATATTATTTAAAAATATGATTATTATGAAAGAGTTATAATCCAATAGATCTCACCCATGGCCGCCTCCATAATGATAATATCTAGTTCATTCGTAACTAAAACAGTTATCGATTTTGTTTCGTAATTTCATGCACCCGCGACAACCTGCATAACAAAACTTTGTTTTCGTTTGTTGCTTCTGATCAGCATATGGCCGACATTGCACTGGTCATCGTTGATTCATTTTATTCACTCCTTATTCTGCCAAAAATCAAAATTCCCGCTATAAGGCGACTCTAAAGTTGCTAGTAATCATCGACTTACTCGCGGCAAATCGAAAAAACACTCCATCTTAATAATTTATGGCCGGGTGTTACAATACTAACACTAATAAACTAAACTAAGCTGATGTCATTCTTCTTCCGGGTGCGGGGACAAAGAAAAATAAATAAAAAATCGGGGAAATACCACCGACACTCACACATTTCGGGAGGAATCGATTGTATTCCCCACGTCTTACACAAATCACGCGGATATTTTTTAATTCCACTGTTAGTTTAAGTTAAATTACGAAATGTTGTTTGATTTTTTTGTTTTTCGCGGAAACGACGCAGCAAAAACAAAACACGTCAGTTTCAAAGCACGGCTTGCTAAGATCTCATTTGATTCGTAAAAACATACCTTGTCATAAAAGCTTTGTTGAAAAGCGGGCTGAGTGTAATACGTTCGTTATGCTTTCTATTATGAAGGGAGCGTCGGCAACAGTTTTCGAAATGAAACCAAAATTCGATGTTGTTCAATTTATGTATTTATTTTACATACGTTGGTTGAGATTTTCGATTGGCGCCCTCCATCCAGGGGTTCTCAGTCGTTTCCGGTACCTTTATTTTTTTTGACTCCAATTCTTCATCATTTCCTTTTCGTCGTTCATCTCTCATTTGACATTCCGAAGTTCATAATTCAACTAAGGAAAATTGGTTTCGATCGGACGAAGTGGGTTCCTGTCTTTCGGTACAAAATCCACAGAATAGGTCGCATACCACCGCTATTGGAAACACTAAGTTTTGTGAATCTTTTGGGAACGAATGATTCACTGTGTTTGTGTGCATATGGCCTGCAAAATCAAGTTATTCAAAGTAAATTTTAACAGCTTCTTCAGTTTGAAACGGTCATCCAATGCCGACTTGTCTTGACCGGTGAAATATTGCTGTCCCGGAAACTGCTTACAATCCGCCCCATGCCGCAGCGGCAGCATTTCTTGTACAATTTCTAGACACTCGTTTTTAGCAACACCCTGCTGGCTTTTGTCCCGAATTTGAAAGTACCGCACCTTGAACGTTTCCAATCCAGATCGTTCGCCCTCTGGAAAAATCTGACCGAAACATCAAACTTTAGGCCAAGCCCCGCGTCAATGTGTTCGGATTCCGCTTGAAGTGAGTAATCAAGGTTCTCTCGGTTTTTTTCTATCCGCGTTTGTTTCCGGTTTTCGTCCACCTCCTTGCTTGTGGTCCATTCGTTCCGGGAACTTTTTGAGGCCTCTTGTTCAGTATTCCAAAGACGCCATGCGACAATCCAGGATTTCGCATGTGGGTGAAAAATCGTTCTGCAAATGGTTTGCTGATTTTCTTCCATCTCGACCGGAATCTCACTTTCCACTACACAACTGAGCAGAAGTTAACTATAAACTCTGAAGCGAAACTGGACAAAACTTTTGTAATTTCGGTCAAGTCCAATCATACTCCATACTGGGAATCAATCACCTAAGGCGATTGTGATTTGGGGCTGGAAATGATAACCAGTTTTCACTATAACATGTAAGAATACGAATGGGAACGAAGTGTCCTCCATTTAATTGTTCTGCTTTAAAGGTACTGCAAACGTCCAACTTGATGGATTTTTTGAAACGCCAGGAAAACCACACTGCTAGCGGAAACATCTAGACCATAGAAGTGAATATGTCATGAGAGAGGACATGAAGGGAGGGGCGAGGGGTGGTAAGTTATTCCGATGACACAATTTTCTGCATCGCGTTGTTCCAGTTGTGGCTGTTTTAGTATTATTGAAACGACGTCGACAACGACGACGGAACTGAACGAATGTTCACTCTTGGGATAGCTTGATAGTCCTCTTCTAGCTCAAACGGGAAATGTGTTTGAGTGTGTGTGTGTGTGGGAATGTTTTTTTTTCCTTTTCGTTTCGAGTTGTTTCGTCTGCTTCTCGCCGTTCCGGAAAACTTCGTGTGTGAGTTTCTGTGTCGCATGACTCGTCATCACGGATGTGCCTGGATTTTCTGGGTAGTGGTACTTCAGCGCCGAACATGCAGGAGGCATGTCAGGCAATGTTCTTGTCTTTCCGAATGACATGAAATGGGAAATATCTTCCCCGAGTGGACGTTTTTAATTGAGTTTTTTTTTGCCACGTTGTGGGAAGCCAGGAACACATGTTGCTTACAAAAAAAAAACAAGCACACATACAAATTGAGGCATTCATCGATTGAAAACTGACCCCGATTCTTCCGGTTGACTTATCTCCGTGGCCCGATCTGCGATTACCTCCAATCCCAAAATAAATGTGTACTGCCCACGTGCGCTCGAAAATGCTGCTGCAAATGTGCCACCTGAGGGAAATTTATTTCGCCTCAAATGTTCCAGTCATACTCCGTTCAGCCGCCGCCGTCGTCCTGATTGTGTCCCATTATGGCTCGACGATTTTTTAATCCTACATCCTGTTTCAGATTATTTTCCTCTCTTTTTTTTCGTTGCAAACCAACAATGCCCACCCACCCACATTACATCCAGGCACGGAGAAAAACCTACATATCAGTGCTCATTTCCATTTGCCAGCCATAAGCGATTACCTGTGAAAGCAGGCCATGCCACAAAGCTCAGACATGTGCAGCTCCGTCGGTCGGTCGGTCGGTCGGTCGTTTCCTCGGCTTGCTTCGAGCTGCAGTGAATGCTGAAGGTAAAAATAATAATGCCTCTGTCGTGATCCTTTTGTTCAGCCGTTTTCATCTCGTTTCCTGTTTTACCCGGAGTGTTTTTTTTTTGTTTTGTTTTTTATTTTGGTGGTAGTTTCCCTGTTTATGGGATTCTCTGAAGCGGTTGGTAATGTAGGAAAGCAATTTTGAAAATACCTTACTCATGTTCGCATTCCTATTTCTTGTTCTGACAGGGAATTTGGGGCGGTCATTGTTATTTCTGCATCCATCAGAGGAAGTCAATTGACCGGATGAAAGATGTAAAGGGTGATAATTATTGTGACACTTTCAAATTTCATACCTGGCCGAAATTAACCAACTTTTGTCCAGTTTCTCTTCAGAGATAATTGCCAACATTCGCTCAGTTGTATAGTTGTGAGTAAGATTCCGTTCGAGATAGAAGAAAATTAGCAAAACGATTTTGATCAAAATTGGGGTCTTTGGAATACTCGAGCACCTCAAGAGACCTCAAAAAGTACCAGGACTGGATGCCAATGGACCGGACCGCAAGCTAAAAAACCGGAAACAAACGCGGAAAGAAAAACCGAGAGTATCCTGATTACCCATTTCAAACGCTTGATGTTTCGTTAAGTTACTTCAAGAAGGCCAACGAACTGGATTGGAAACGTACAAGGTGCGGTACTTTCCAATTCGGGACGAATGCCTGCAGAGTGTTGCTAGAAACTAGTGCCCGGAAACTTTACAAGAAATACCGGTGCTGCGGCATGGAGCGAATTGTAAGCAATTGCTGGGACAGGAATATTTCACGAGTAAAGTCAAGTCTGATGTGAATGACCGTTCCAAACTGACGAAGCTGTAAAAATACGCTTCGAAATGCCTGATTGGGCAGGCCATATGCACTTGTGGCAAACAGAGTGAATCATTCGTTCCCATGATTCACAAAACTGAGTGCCTCCAAAAGCGGCTTTTTGCCACAAGTCCAAAACATTGCAGTAGTGGTATGCGACCTATTCGGCGGATTAGCATCGAAAGACTCACTAAACTGTCTGAAACTCCATCCGATCGAAACCAATTGGCCATAGTTGAAGGATGAATGTCAAGAGGTGAAAGACGAAAGGGAACAACTTTACAGGCTTTGATTGAGGGCGCCAATCAAGAACCTCAACTGACGTCGGTTTTTTTTGACAAATTGTTTTATTTTCATAACTATTTTTACGAATAAAATTTAAGAGATTGAAACAACTTCATAAAAAATAAATTGGAAAGTTTCATCTGTCATATAAGTGAAACGTTGCACTGTCATATAAGAAAAAGAGATTCGTAAAATAATTCAACATCTGCACTGAAAAAAAATGGTCCAAAACTTAATGTGGACAGGCTTTACCAATCATAAGTATGAACTCGCTTGGAAAAGTATTTCAGTACCAAATCTTTTAGATTTTAATTTAAAACTGTAAGTTCAGTAGGTATATCTAAGAACAAATTCAGTTTCAAGCTTTAATTAATTAGTTAATTTGATGATTCACTTACAGTACATCAAATTGAATAAACAAATTCAATATGTTTTCACTTACTATCTAACTACTAACCGTTTTTTATAACTAATGAGAAAAATATCCAATTGCTCACAAACTTGCATATGATCCTTTATTCGCAATGCTATACGATTTTCGTTTGTTTTGCTATTCATTCGTATTCCACCGAGGCATACGTTTCTCGACCGAGTAGCTCTGACGATTTTAGACACGGATATCCCTGTGGTAACTAGCGACCGTTACTTGCTGGAGGAACTTGCCTTCACAATCACCAAAATACAGGTTTGTTCATGATACTATATCTCGGAATTCTTATTATTTGCAAAGGTGCGATTTTGAGCAAAGTTGTTCAGAAGGTCAAAGGCATGTCGTCTTTTGACGTAATCATATAAGTCCAATATATTTTAGCAGAGATGGAATTGTAGTCTGTTTGTCGAATGAAGCATGGGAGAGTATCCACCTTACCCATAGTGTTTCGATTTGTAATATGTCGACGTTTATCACTATTTCAACTATATGTAGTTCTAGAGCGATACCATCTTCAGCAAAGTTATTCAATATGTCGAGGATCGTCTTATGCAATTGTGGAACTGATATTCCAGATTTTGCCTCAGAAATCAATATGTAGTATGTAATATGGAGGCATTTCACATTATCATAAATCTGGAACAAATATAACGCATCTGGATTTTTTTATCTTACAGATTGAGCCGGAGGGTCTAAGATTTTTGGAAAAAAATTCCGCTGGTAGAGTTTATGGTTTTATGAACAAAACAAATACTTTCTTTTTATGTTTCACAAAATCACTGATTTTCAGGAGGGTGTTCAATCTTACACCCATTGGCCGGGAATAGTATTATATTATGGAAGAAATCTGTTTACAACAATCATTCAAATTACCACTGGAAGCAGCTTTAATCCGGGAGCTAGAAAGTGATAAACATTTCAGAATGTCTGAAGATTCACGCCCATTCCGAGGCTACTTTCACATATATTAAGTCTTGCATGTAAGCAGTACCGATATCATTTGGTTAAGGGCACTGTAACACAATTCAGATTTGAAATGTGAAGTTTCCAAATCAGGTGCGTATTTAGTATTATTTGAAAATAAGATTATTGTTAGATAGTAAGAATCGATAGATCTCTACCATGACCGCCTCCTTAATGACACTATCTAGTTCATTCGTAAAAATAAAATAAAAATTACGTTGATTCGTAATTAATTTCATGCACTCCCGATAAATTGAGCGCAGAATTTAACGTTGCTAAATCGCCCGTTAGATATGCAACTTGCATAACAAACTCTGTACACCACGTCTTCGTTTGCTGCTTCTGACCAGAAAATGGCCGTTCTTTATATAGCACTAGTCTTCTTTTTTTCACTCCACACTTTGCCAATAATCCAAATCCCCGTTATGAGGCGACTCTATAGTCTATATCGAACTTCAAAACTGCAAAAAATCATCGATTCACTCGCGACAAAGTGGAAAAATACTCGTACTTAATAATCCACGGTTTTCTTTTTCGTTAGGGATTATCTACCATTGAAAGATTCTCTCCGGTCTCACTATCTTTCATTTATTACAGCGCCATTATAAAACATTCAAGGGATCCTTTGGTACAGATCAAAACACAACAGTACTGGCTAGCATATTCTACAAAAAAAAATATGAAAAACGTAACGGTGATTGGAATATGAATCAAAGAGAAAGTAACCAAAGAGAGTCTCTCAATGTTAGATCGCCCTAATAAAAAAAATCTAAGAATGTATGTCCGGGTGTCGCAATACTATTGT
Organism: Aedes japonicus; assembly: GCA_034211315.2. Lineage (NCBI taxonomy): Eukaryota > Metazoa > Arthropoda > Insecta > Diptera > Culicidae > Aedes > Aedes japonicus. The sequence continues at coordinate 27,685 of JASCZW010002921.1, read as the reverse complement.
TCGCTGACGTATTTGCTGATTTCGGACACTGCAGAAAAAACTTGTGGTTTCACAATACACAACATTTATTCAACAGATAAAAATACACGTAATTCTCCGGGTACAGAAAACAGAATGTATGTAAAAACGAATACGACGATGTCATGTCGCGACAGTTTTATTTAGTCTACTTTGCTACGATCTTGATCAGCTAGAAGTCTGACCAGTGCGGTGAGACCGTTCTATCAACGAGTGTTGTGGAACATGTTGGGGCACTCACGGTTCATTTGACCGTCGGCATTCTGTTTAGCTTCAACAACTACCACTAATAAACAAAACAATGCTGATGTAACTCTTCTTCCGGGTGCCCTCTGAAGCACCTCCCCCCCCCCTTTATCACCTGAAGCACAAAAGAAAACGGGGAAATACTTAGGGGAGGATGGTACAAAACGCACCGTTTAAGCAATATCGCGAATTTCTAGGTAATTGAAGCTGAAATATAGGAATAAGTTATTGAGTATGGTGCATTACGATGTTTTCGTTGTAGATCAAATGTGATTTTTATTCTAAACGATGGTTTTTCATGATATTTTAAACCTTTTCCAATATGATGCCAAGACGACTTCAGGGTAAAATGCCCGTTTTATTGCTCAATATGCACCCTAATATTGGGTTAAGACGCACCACAACACTGCACTATGGTACGAATGAATAAATTTCGCGACAAAAAACGATAACTCAAAAACCATTAACTTTAGACAGATGATGTGTTCTGGAGATTTAATTAAAAAAATAAGGTCTATCTTTTGATTTGGGTGGTGACTAGGTTGATCCTTTTATACTGATAATAAAATTTTCAACTTTTTATTCATATGATTAAGAGGGTTTTTTCGCTTGAACAGAATTGTAGATATTTTAATTTAATGAAACTTTGCATATGTAAATACATAAATATAATTAGAAAAATGTACATAAAATGATGTAAATAAATGTAAGTAAACAAATGTGAATGTGTTAACACAGACAAACATACATGACACTTGCAGTTTCTTTCATCGATTACGCATTAAACATCCACTTCATATGTTTCTTAGTTGGTAATATCGCCACAGATAGCGCGTATACTCGATTTTCCTACGTTTAACGTTAACACACTACCGCCATTTATTCAGCTCAATCATCCATCACAGTGTGCTGAACAGAACGCGCAGGTGTATTAGTGACGATGATTTGTAATGTCAAATGTTCGATATGTTATGTCTGTTTGTCTGTGATATATTTTTTTTATTAAAAAAAGGAGATGGATTAATATAAAAATATAAACATTTTCATTAAAAAAAAATTAATGGTTTTCGAGTTATCGATTTTTGTCGCGAAATTGGTCCATTCGTACCATAGTGCACTGGTATATTATGCACCACATTAATGGGATAGCATGCACCGCTTGTAAAAAGTAAAAACACAGCTATAAAAAGTTACTCATTAGAGGTGTAAAGTTGCAACATATCGCCACGTCCTGTTAGCTCTGTTTGGTTGTCAAGCAGCCAAGGGCTATAGAATAAAGACGTTGCGCATAACGTTGTGATATGTTGCCAACTCCTCATTATATACACGCTTAGAAAAAAGTACCCAAAGGAGCAGTTAAATGGGGGTAGCACGTTGGGTTTATTTGTGTTTATCTACCATTGGGTTCAAATTACTTACTTTTGAGTAGAATTTTACCAGAAGTAAGTTTTGTATACCCAACATTGGCTTCATACATTTAACCGCTCCACTGAGTATTTTTTTTCTTAGCGTGTAAACGTATACATAACGACACAGTGCGTTCTGCCCCAGTTTTAGTTTCGCATGCTTTTGTCTAAATATTTTGAAAATACGTGGAATTATAGTGAAGTGTTGACACTATCTTGATGTTTTGTTGTGTGCGATATATGTGAAGTGGATTTATTATAAACCATGGATATTGAGCCTTGTTAAAAGCTTATTTGAATAACACTATTTTTTACATGTGAGTAACAGTCGGGACAATTTCTTCAATTTTGATCATATTTGGTGTATATAATGCCTTAGCCTACTACCAAATTATGAGTTATGCTGTTTTATTTAAAATTTGATAAAATATAATTCCATTAAATCTATAGTTTTAAAGATTTGAGCATATTTATTGAGTGGGTCATTCTACCCCACCAGTGCATTTTCTACTGTTCTCCCCTACTACCGACACTCACACATTTTGAGAGGGAATCGATTGTATTCCCTACGGCTTACACAATGCATACGGAGATTTTATGATTTCACTGTTAGTTTAACTAAATTACGAATTATTGTTTGATTTTTTTTTTCGCGTAAACTACGCAGCAAAAATAAAACACGTCAATTTCACAGCACGGCTTGCTGTGATTCTTTCAATGTTGGTATTTAAAATAATGTATGTTTATCATCGTGGCATAATCAACACAATAATGATAAATTGCATGGCAGCAGAATCAAGATAATAATGTTTCATAACATCGGATTGTTATTTAGGAAAGAGACATAGCGATTTACGTATATGGATTTGTATGCAACAAAAATAAATTCATTCATGTAAGATTCATTCATTGTAAGATCTCCCGAGGTACTTCCCGGGTACTCCCGATGAAGTGGCCAGTTTTTGACACGGGCCGAAACCTATCATACGACACCTCAAATTGTATTAGAATTCAAAACTAAGTGCAAAGTGACATCAAATGCCCAGAACCACATTGAGCACGTCTAGACCTGTACCTTAGAGGAAATGACCAGTTGTTTTACTTGGACCAAAATATACCACACCTGGTGACACCTCAAAATCGTATCGAAATTCAAAAATAAGCATGGTACTGGTGACATCAAGTGCCCATAATCGCTTTTTCTCTCTTGATTACAGGATCAGGCAATTATAAATCAAAATATAATACGAATAGAAAGGTTCGATCTCACCGTAGCTGGATGAATTCAGGTTTTTCAATTCTCATGTGTTGTGACGTGTGTATAATTCTAGTGATCTCTCTGAATACCCGGGATAACATGTGTAACATAAGTCCTGAGAATACTTTCAGGCGTTTATTTGACAGCATTAACAAACACACAGATGTCAACCAGCGTTGCCAGGTATACCGATTTATCGGTATTTATACCGATTTTTATTCTCAATACCGATATACCGACAAGCGCTCTGAAAATACCGATTTCCAACTTTTTATACCGATAAATACCGATTTTTTATGAAAGTTGTTTTAACATTATATTTGGTTTATTATATATCAGCGTGTTTTTTTAGATTTCTTACCCCTAATTAATTATTTTTCTGAAAATATTTTCTCAATTAAAACTGCACCAGATTTGAATAAATAATATAACAAAATAAAGGAATAAAAAAGGTTTAAACGAAAAAAAAGTAACGATGATATCCAGTTCATTCAGTCACACATAACATTTCATTAGAGTTAAGTTTCAACATTATCCTTTAGCCAATAGCATCTATTTTTGTATCATTTAATAAAACCACAGATAGCCACAATACATTTAACATTTCTTATACGTCAAACGCAAGGGAATTAAGTGCCAACTATCAAAGAGCGCTTTGAGTTTCATACGGAGGTAAATGCATTGATCAATTTCTCTTGGTCAATTTTTGGCTAATATCTTAGTCAAAGCAAGTGTCTGTATTTAACCTGCAAGACGGAGTTATCCTTTATCGCAACGGATATGCCAACTCGTTTCCCTGTAGTTATCAATTATTTTCGGATCAAAGAAGAGAAATCGCTATATGGAGTTCGCCCGTTCGAAACTCAACGCAAGAATCATTTGAATTAGTCTTAAATGCACGAACGATGAACAAATTTGGAGTGTTATGGTTGTATGTCTGTGATAAAACTATCGAGTTTAATTATGATATTAAATGCGTTAACAAATGAAGGACAGGTTGTAATTTTAAGCAAAATAAACTCATCAGTCCTATATTAACAAGCTGCAATATGTTATACATTTATGCTTTTTAATATGGGATTTTCAAAATAAATTATCAGTTTATTGATAGGGTAGAGCGCTACTTCATCGTAGTCGCCTATTTTCGTTCTATCAAGCAAAAAAAATCAAAAATATCAAATACTCTATGCGCTCAAGAAGCAGTGTTGAATAATCGATCATATCTTAGCTTTTCGTGACTAACAAATCCAGTGGTATATATGGAAAAGTGTATAAAATTGGAAGCGGAATACACTAGAATTAATCCGTTTTTGTGTTAAAATCTATTAAAAAAAAAGGAGGATGTGCTTAGCGAGGTGCTTAGCACAACGAGAGGTGGCTCAAAAACCTTATCGCTATACATGATTTTTGTTATCTTAATAACATTTTAAGAAGTGTGTATTTTAAAAAAATATGTATTGTAAAGTATATTTATTCAAAGTATACATATTCAACCTCGAGATGGTAAAATTAAAAAAAAATGGCTAATGCATTTTTTATTTTATTTTTTATGTTTACGTCAAACTTTGTTCATATAATATTTGAAAATAGAAGAAAAATGATTGCCAAAATATATTATAATCTTATATCAAAATTAAACTATAGTTCACTTGAAAAAAAATTGAATTTTACTTTATACCGATAAATACCGATATTTTTTAATAAGCAATACCGATATTGTATAAATCCACCTGGCAACGCTGATGTCAACCAATGTACTTGTCACGTTTATCTGTATTCTTACTGAACTGTCAAACTCAAATTGCGCAGTAGTTTCCATTAAAAATGTCGCACAAGCTGGATTTACGAGCACAAGTCGCCAACCTTTTTGGACGGCTTAGTACAAGTGAAATTTTGAGCGTGTTCAAAGACGAGCCAATATAAAAATCAACAATATACCGTGTTTTGAAAGATTGTCGTGATGGTAAAGAACCGGAAAATAAAAAGAAAAGTGGTTGCGCAACAAAATTGAGTGCCAAAACAACGAAAAAACTACTGTCAAGCGCTGAAAACAAAGTTGGCCAATCTACACACAAATTAGCATGAAAATTTCAGGTTTCAAACATGACAGTCCATCGGATTTTGAGAAAACATAACGTAATCTATCGAAAACGTCAGCGTGCACCAAAATATACACAGCAACAATTCGAAAATATACCAAAATGCTGCCGTGCACTTCGTCGCGAGCATTTTGCAAATGGAAAGTGCATAATTTTGGATGATGAATCTTACTTCACGTTTTCGCACCATGAATTGAGTGGCAACGATGGTTTCTATACTGCTAAAATTAGAACAACACCAGACGATGTTAAATATGCCAGCAAATCGAAATATGAGCCAAAGGTGTTAGTGTGGGCAGCCATGTCATCGAAGCGCCTTTGATACGCCCAAGAATGGCCAAAGCTGTCAATTCTGACGTGTATATCAGCCAATGCTTGCCGAAATTGAAGCAATTTATCAACAAATATCATGCTACGAACTACGAAATCATGTTTTGGCCGGATCTTGCGAGCTGTTATTACGCGAAAAAAACATTAGATTGGCAAACTGAGCAAAACATACCATTTGTACCGAAAAAGAACAATCCACCTAATGTGCCTCAAGCTCGTCTAAATAATTTTTTTTGGAGTGTTCTCAAACGTATGGTGTAGGACAATGGCTGGGAAGCTAACAATGAGCAACAATTGGTAAATCGAATCAAGCGGAAGATGAAAGAAATAGACATAGACATCCAGAATCTGATTCAACATGTTCGCACACTACCAAAATGTCATGTATATTCCTGTTTCTTGAGACCGACTCATGCAAGCGGCCTTTCGCACATAAGAATGAGTAGAAAGAGATGAGAAAATAAATCCAATCAAACTCAGATATCATAGAATTGCGTATGTGTCGGTTTCAGGAGACATAATTTTACAGGAAATCTTTGTTTACGTTCCCGGATTTTTTACAAACATGAATTGGATCTCGTGTAAAATTCATAATTTTTAAGTGTGCGCCGTACACTACGAAAAATCGAAGATAATGGTCCATTGAGCGTACTGTAAATATATTTTTCAACAATTTATTAACAGAATAAAATACCCTGAAGAGCATTTTAAAATCCGACTGTATGATTTCAAGTACCATGCCAGGACTTATGTAACATATGTTATATTTAGAACTCAATATTTTTTAATAGTTGAATCCAATTCGGATGACCGATACCAAAACAACTTAATAGCAAACTATAGGACAATAATACCTGGTGGCTTTTACTTCCAATTGTTAATCTATGTTTTCCGAAACTTTGTCCAACCATATCTACGGAATTGTTGGATGTTGCTGACTTAAAATCATTTAGATCTGCTTGACTGTCCGACATAATGCATATATTTGAAAATCTTTAGTTTCTGCGTAAGCATATAACAGAACATTCAAAACCTGCTTGAATTTGTTGGAATACAGCTGACCACTTACCCATTGAAATTAATATGTTATCCCTTGGCAAGTTACACCTGCTCCCACTTGATTGTTCATTTTTTAACCGTCTGTTTAGAATACAATCGATCCTTGACGGAGGTTTCGGCCACCTCCTTACCAAGAATCACGTCCAGAATCAATCAGTTGTTTTCCACTCAAAATTCTTTACAAATTATCTCTCACTTTTCCGGGACAAAACTGGTGAATCGAAAAGAAAATTCAATTTAAGAGTGTAACATCAAAGTGAGCGAAATTGTACTGGATTTCCAACATATTCATGAGTGTTTTCGCTGCTTGCATTTGTTTGCGGTTTTGTGTGAATGAAATTTTAAATTTGGTTTTATTCTTTCTTTTTTTTTTTTTTTTTTATTGCATTATCTCGGACATGCATCATACATCTTTTTTTAATTCTGAATTTCAATTTTATGAGCTTTTTTCTCAACAGATGGCAGTCTTAATAAATGCAGAGGTTGTCTCTTTTTGTATTACGTTATCTCTGACGAATCCCAAAATTTCTCACAAAAACATGTATTTTACCTATCATCTATACAACATTTTGTTATTTTCCTTCGTGTTTTGTTGTAATACATTCTGGTTGCAACATATCATTGTTGCAGAGAGAGAGAATAACGGATGTATCACTCGACAAAGTTATCTTATGTTTTTGGGTGCAAACAGTGTACCCTGATCCATGTGAATCTACCTTCAGTAGATCTAGCTCTGCACTCATCGATGGTCTGTCATTACTTAACATGAAGCAACTAGATCCATTTGTGAGCCGCAGAAACCGTACCCTTGACCTAGTTTTCGGCAATAGAAGAGCTGTTTGCCAGTGCAATATAACGGAAGCTGCTGAACCGATGGTTGAAATGGATGCATATCATCCTGCACTATTTGCTAAACTAAGCTGTCCTACAACAATTTACCTCGTAGAACCCGTTGAGGTACAGCAGGTCAATTTCCGCAAAGCTGATTTTCCTGCATTAAACCGTGCCATCCTGCAGGCTTTTAGGACATCACTATCTACTGCTGCTGATGTCAACGAAGCTGTCGGAATCCTAACTGGCACGCTCACTGAAATGTTTCGTCTTCGGATTTCCTCACCAAGCCCCAATCAGAGTCCTCTGTGGTAGAATAAAAAAACTACGAACTTTGAAACGGATACGCGCCAGGGCTCTTCGACATTACTCTGAAAACCGGAACCTGATTACCAAGCGAGACTTTCAGACTGCCAGCAACAGATAAAGGAAGTACAATCGCTTGCTATACTCACGGTAGGTACAGCAAAAGCAATATAATTTGAAGCGTTACCTAAACGCTTCTGGTCATTTGTAAACGAAAAACGTAAGGAAAATGGTCTACCGTCTTTTATGTCTTATGGTACCGACATAGGCGCCTCTCCCGCTGAGCTATCCAGACTATACTGAAAGTTATTTTTAGTTTATATTACAAAATCGAAAGTCATACTCACAAATCCATTCGTTCTTTTCTGCAACGAAACTTATTTGTACTTCTATGAAGATACATTCGTAATTAATTGCAAACGTGCAACTGTCAAAAGTACGAAGCATTTGTTGATACAGGAATACCATTCGTGCATTGTACGAAAGCATACAAAGAGCTACGAATATTTTTTCACAAATTCAAAAGAAACGTCTCCCTGGTGGTTGCATGAAGGATTGACAGATCTACTTTATCGACTCGAAATGTAATTGAATAAAAAGCTCGACCACGTGGAGTTGTCCAGCGTGTTTTATTGTTTCTGACGTTTCTGCCGTTTTTATTGTTTCGAACCTGAAATTTTGGAAAGTGATGATACTGAATCCGTGGTTGATCCTACTAGGCCATGCTGACTCGTGAGAACAAGCTTGATTAACGAGCATGAAGTTATAGCTCTCGACAGCGCTTTGATTTTTATTTTGGAATAGATAAATTATTCCCTCCCATCCCAGGCAGCAACATGAGTACAATAAAAGAGAAACAGTGATTGGCTGGTCTTCACGAAGTTCATTTCGTGCATTTTACAAAAAGGTGTAATGATAGTATTTCACCAGATAAAAAGCAATATGAATGTTTCATAGAATATACGATACATTTGTTCTATGTACAAAATCTATGTTTACGAAACGCGTGAACGATACTTTACGAAAATAAATTTTCAGTGTATTTGCGTGCCATTTCACAAGTGTTTTCAAACCTGAAATGGCTTCTTTGCAACACATTAGCGCTGCCCTTGATAATGTTCCAGAAGGAGTACTAGAAGTGCAGAATAAAGTCCTTTCTGAAGCAGACATTAATAATGCTATCAAAAAACTTAAGTGTTCGTGTCAGCCAGGACCGGATAGTATTCCGCATATTGTACTAAAAAAGTGTGCAATTGCACTCTGCGCACCCCAACAGCCATTTGCGTTCCCCGATGGATGAAAGGAATCTTTTATGTTTCCGGTCTTCAAAAAGGCGATCACGGCAACGTATCAAACTATCGCAGCATTGCATCTTTATGTGCAGGCTCTAAGTTGCTGGAAACTCTTATTAATAAAACGCTATTTTATGCCAAAAACCACATTTCGTCCAATCAACATGGACTTTTTGCCGGGAGGTCAACGCTCACTAACCTTCCAGAATTTACTTCATACTGCATACGAGATATGGAGAATGGGGCTAAAATAGACACTATATACACTGATTTGAAGGCAGCTTTCGATCGTGTTGATCATGCCCTGCTTCTGGCGAAGATACAACGAATGGAAGCTGCACCAAACTTCGTCAACTGGCTAAAATCCTATTTGATAGATCGTCGCTTGGCTAAAAAGTTCTAACCGGTTGCATAGATTTTCCTAGTATCTTGGCTCAACTCAACATTAATGTCATTTCCCGTAATTTGAGACGCACTGATTTCCTTAGACTAGATTTTAGACGCACCGATTATGGTCAGAACGATCCACTACGTGTAATGTGTTGTACGTTTAACAGTGTTTAACATGCGTGTAGGCATGTTTTGAGTTCTTTCTTCGTTTCATTTATCAATTCCTCCTTAGGTTTCACGACAAAATTGTTGGAGTAGATCTTACACTTCAAGTTGGTCCGAAAATTCTCGATGGGACGCAGTTGGGGGACGTTGGGCGGGTTCACCGACTTGGGAACCACATCAATATTCAGCCGCGAAAATCGAGTTGACCATCTTATTCAGCCGCTGCCGCTGCGTCATTGTCTGCAGCTCCGAAACCAGTGGACGTGGCTTCTGCTTCATGAAATGTTTGTTCATGTTTGTCAGGTACTTTTTACTGTTTGGCCGGTTGAACCGACCTGCCGGCTAAGCGCACGCAGCAATGTAGCCACTCTTCCTTCGGTTTTCCTCTTCAGCATCCTTTGGAGCTTCTTGTCGCTCAGGGTCGTCGGCCATCCGGAACCGGGCTTATTTTCGATGCTCTTATTGTTGTCTAATAATGCCAAGATGTTTTACATCCGGAACAAGCGCATTTGACGTCCACAAAGTGCCGCACGATATCCGTGTTTGACGCGGCAGGGTGCCGTTCTTTGAACGCGCACACTTCTGAACGGAGTTGGTTCACTGTTTTTGCCATCACGGTTAGAGTTCGACTGATAGAGCTGTCAAGTTTTGTATGCTGACTCATGGGTTACTATGATTCATGCTGCATGGGTAGTTTTGTCAGTTCGGGTGAAGGCAAACCCATGAAAAATGGGAGTTTTTTGTCAATTTTTTAAATGCAAATGTTATTGATGATAAAATTTTACAGAAGAAGATCAATGATCACCCACAATAGATACTTTAGCGTTAATTTGACAGAAAACCTATGGAAAAACTGTCAAATTCACTCGCAAACGCATCCGCAACGTATCAATTGTGGGTCAGCCCAACATTGTATACAAGTATGTGTTCCAGAAACCAGGCACCAGATGGCATTAATATATATAGAGAGACTTCTGGACTAAAATCAAAAACTGCACTTCTGTATTTACTGGATATTCACTCAATTCATCTGACTCGTAGTAGTTTTAAATTAATATACTAATACCACCCCGTCTATTCAAAATTCAACAGACAAAATCTAAACTAACACTGCACTTGCTTACTTTTATGAAGTGTGTAAACCGCAGAAATACCTTTCTATCAAAATGTAAGCTTTTTCTAATGGAGTTGAAAGGAATTTGATCACGTTTACATGTGATAGTTTGGAAAAGTGTTTCAGTTTTAAATTTATTGTTTTTTTTTAACAAGTGAACAATTGAAGTTTTATTTTAAATTCGCTTAGTTTTCCCACATCAGTCGTTCTATATGCTTTAAAAGTGTTTTTGTTGAAGGGAAGAAACAAAATCTGATTTGGTATTCATTTTCGTTTGTAAAACTAAATCAAAACAATTGAATACGAATACAACATGTCCTCACAAATCGACAAGAAATCATCAATTTGGATGCAAACTTCCCATAATACCGCTCATAATAGAGATGGCAACACTTCACCAGAAACGCCGCATTCACCGTAATCTTCAACATTCTTGGAAAGTGAAACCCGGCTCGAAGAAAAAAAAACCACTCAACACCGTTCATTTCCATCCCGGCAGTATCTGCCATCTCCATCAACGAACAATAGTTGCCATTTCCGGTAGGCGTCCTCCGTTCCGGCTTGCCGCTGACATGGGAATGATTCGCATTTTTGACATTCCGGAAACGTTCCTAAACCATTCCACCACGTATCATCAACAACAACAACAACAACACCACTCAACTTACAATCGATTTAATTTCATTTCATGCGCGAAAACCTAATTTCCTCCAGCCCGCTTCCGTCTTCGTGGGTGGATTTCTCATCTTCTCATCTCATGTTATTTTTTTCTTCTACTTTTACTTTTTTTCTCTAGCGATGGCCTATCTCACTCGGCCAAGCGGCTGCACGAGGCGGGCCGGCTGGAGCTTCTGCGGAACATCACCGATCTGCTGGGTCGCACCTTCCCGTCGCAGTTCGTCTTCCCCGTGGTTGGCCACGACGATGGCAGCCCGAACTTTGGCCAACTCGGTGAACTCTGGCGCCACTGGTTGCCATCCGAGGCCCTGCAGACCTTCGAGAAAGGTAAGTAAATACTCTTGAGACTCTTGAGACGGGGAAGGTTAACACTGACAGCGACGACGACGACGACGACGACGACGACGACGACGACGAGAGATTAGAGCAAGGTGAATATTTGATTGAGGAAGTTGTTTATGCCCTCTGGAGGTTGTGCTTCCTCCACCGATCGACCGACCGACCATGAGGACGACTGACGGAACAGAGGAAACTGTCGAAGAGAAAGTCCCATTGCTGGCGAGCGAATGGCATCAAGAAAGCAAGAAAGTACAAGTAAACACAATTTGCATAATTGTATTATTGTGCTTTTCTGGCCCGATTCGAGTGGATGATTGTTGCCTGTCCCAGGTGAGCAATCGTTTTGAGGTAGTTGGAGATGAATTTCTTATCGTTCTCTGGCCGGCAGTAACCGAGCTGCTGGGACGATCGATGGGTAGGTATTAAAGTGGAAATGCCACTCTTGGGGTGGGAAAGTGGTGAAAGTACATTTCCGAGTGAGGGGGAATTATTGATAGACACGACCGGGGAGGGAATTGCGTTCCATGTTTGGGTTCAAACCTGATGAATGATTTCTCTTTTTCCCCCCCAGGTGGCTACTACACAATCGAGCAGAAGCGAAGCAATCTGCGGATAATAGCTTTAAACACAAACTTCATGCGCCACGACCCCAAATATTCACAGTCGCACTCGTCGGCCGTGAAGCAGCGCCCGGATGGGTCGATTCACTATGCCGGGGGCATCAGTGGCCACGGCTACGACCGGGATCATCACATGGGCCTCGGCAAGCACTACCATCGAGACTACAGCAACGCGGGGTCCCCGGTGGAGTGATAGTGGGGAGCCCCGGCGGCTATCCCGTGTACAGTGATAGGAGAAATAGTTATAGTGGTGGTGGAGGTGGAGGTGGGGGCAGCAGTAGTATAGCGGACGGTAGTAGTAGTAGTAACAGCGGTGGTCACGTCAGTGCATTATCGGGATCAAGCAGCCACGAGTCGGAGAAGCAGTGGACGTGGCTCGAGAACGTGCTAGCGCAATCTAGTGAACATAAGAAATTTGTAAGTAGTGGGGATTCTATTTTTTGAGGGGGTGATTTGATGGATCCAAATAATCGTGTTTTATTTCAAATTATTTACCTCTTTGCACCGGCAAGTTTTGTCAACACTTTCGCCCTAACCCTGCTCATCATCATAAATTTGTCTTTATTTCATATTGTTTGTTGTTTCGAACATGTTAATTTTGTAAGTGATACAGCTTTGCTTGTCAGCTTTAGTTATGACTATTTATACAAAAGAAATTTTTAGGATATCTAGGCCTATCTAGCCTTCTGAATGGTTTACCACTTAGATGGGATTGTTTGTTTGGGAAATTTTTAAACTAAACTAAACTTAACTACCTAACTGTCTTTCTACCTAAGACTACTATTTACATTTTGCAATTAACTTCCTACTATTTACAACTAACCTACTATATACAGGGTGCTTATTAATGCATGTTCCGATACGTTACATTTCTCTTTAAATTTGTTCCTGATATCAATAATTTTTGAGTCGATTTTGGGAACGGTCGTGTCTAGATGAAGGTCAGTCATCCTTGTTCCAAATGAGCAATCTAGGATCATTCTGAGCGTTCGGTTTTGCGCGACTTGCAGTTTGTTTCTGTGAGTCATTGCACATGATTCCCACACCGGAGCACCGTAGAATGTTACAGGCGCTATGATCTGTTTGTAGACGGCCAGTTTGTTCACCCCTGAGAGGCGGGATCTTCGGCAAACCAGCGAGTATAGCGACCTGACTAAGGCGGAGCACTTGACCAACGTTCTCTCCACATGCGATCTGAAGAGAAGTTTCTCGTCAAACAACAGCCCTAAGTAAGTTACCTCAGTGGACCACTCAACCCTTGTGCCGTCCATGACTACCGTGCAAGATGGAGGTGGTTTAAGTTTGTGGGACTGCCTATGAAGGAACATGATTGTTTGGGTTTTGGAGGCGTTGATTTTGATTTTACACTTGGTGGCATAGTCAGCAAAGGTGTTAAGGCATCGTTGGATTTTGTTAGGTGATTTCGCGAGGCATCCTTCCTTTGACGGTTATTTCGGTGTCATCAGCGAACAGGAATATCACACAATCTTCGCCAAGAGGAGGGATATCGGAAGTGTAGATACTGTACATTAATGGGCCAATCAGGCTACCTTGCGGAACGCCTGCTGTGATTGAAAACGTGTCCGAGAGACACACATTCAACGATACCCTAAACAACCTTTGCTGAAGGTAGTTTCTGATAATTTTAACCAGATGAAGTGGAAAGTTGAAGTTGCAAAGCTTGTATACTTTTCAACGTCTAACAACGCCATGACAGTGGACTTGGATACAGCTTTGTTACTCCTTATGGTGTTCATCATCCGAACTAGCTGATGAGTAGTGGAACGCCCTTTCCTGAAACCAAATTGTTCCGGTAGGAGAATGTTTTGCTCATCGACAAAGTTCAGCAAACGATTGAGGATTAACTTCTCGAACAGTTTGCTCAGCGCTGAAAGAAGGCTTATTGGTCTGTAGCTTGAAGGAGATGTGCGATGTAGCAACGTGGTTAGCGATCGCATTTGCTTTCTCGAGAGGTGTTATGAGAAGCGAATTGACAACCTTGAGAGGAGGAACAGGTTTAGGATGCGTCTTCAGGACATTGCCTACCTTCCACAATGGTCTAGACCGGTCATCCAAGTTTTGGATAGTCTTCTCGAAGCTATCGTTCCGAATTTTACCATTCTGGAAGCGATCTCCCTATTCAGATCGGCCATTTCACGTTTCCTATTCAGATCCCCCGTTTTCTGAAACTGGCGTCTACGAATATTTCTTAACCGAATTAATACTTGGGTGTGGGAATCAATGGCAGTAAACTTACCCCTCACAGGAACAAGTCGCACGCACGCCTCATCAGCCAAGATAATAGCTCGTTGGAGTCCACTCAGCGCACCATCGATGTCCTCAACGGTGTCCAGCGGCGGATTTTTGTCGATGTTTCGGTCCACCAGTTGGCCGAACCGAATCCAGTCCACATGATGATAGTCCTTTCTCAGGCTCCTTGGAGTAGGGACCACGTTGATACCGATTTCAGTCACCACCGGTTGATGACCAGAGCTGAGGTTGTTAAGCGTATCCAGCTTCGTTAGCGAGATGTCCGACAGGAAAAAGTCCAGCGTAGAGGGATTTCCAGCCGGTGAGATGAACGTCGGCGCGTCTTGAAAGTGGATCGTGTACAGTCCATGCTGGGCGTGGTTGAACAGCAGTCTTCCGTTTTGGTTTTGCCGACAGTTCCTCAAATCTTCATGACGGGCATTCAAATCGCCTCCGATGAAGAAGCGGGAATTTGACCGCGTGATGGTGGTGAGATCATTGGTAAATTTTGTTGCCATCCCGTTGCTGGCGGTGCTCTGCTTAGGACAGTAGACAGCGATGAGCCGGATGCGTCCGGATGTCGATTCCACCTCCACACTAAGGGCGCTTTAGACGCCATACTGGATGATGAATTTACGGAGCACTTGGATCAGCTCGGGCTTGCTGCGGCACTGGCGAAGCGCACCGGTCATATTGATGAAAATCGCCATCAGTTCGTCAGCAGAGCACAGTTCGGGATTGTTGTTGGTTGCTGGTTGTTGCTGTTGTTGTTGTCTCCAGAATCCAGGGGGGGATGAAGATCGCTGTCCACCAGAAGGACCGGGATTTACTTGAGGGGTAGAACCTTGCTCCCACATATTTGGTTGGCGATTACTACGAAGTTGCGGAAAGTCTTCCGCTGTGAAGGTCGGGACCCTTTTCGTCTTCCGTCCCAGTTGGTTGACGGTGGAGACTTGCTTTCGGATTTGCTTGAAGGCTTCGCGTTTCGGGCATCGACGATCCGATCCCTGGTGGGCACCACCATAGTTGGCGCACTTGTACGCCACGGCTCCTTCGATGGGACAGTTGTTGCAGCGAGCATTGATGTTGCAGTTTCGGTTGCCGTGTCCAAAGTCCAGGCATTGCTGGCACTGCGTCACATCACGGTGTCCTACACGGTACGGCTCTCAGGTGACGATGATGGAACAGAGGGAGCGGATCGCTTTCAGCGCGTTGAGCGTCACCATTCCCTTTTGAAAATGCACCAGGTACATGCAATCCGGGTGATACCTCACGTTTTCATTTCACCGATTCATCCGATAGACGGCGATTGGGACCAGTTTGTACCGGTTCTTGATTTCCGATAAGATTTGTACCGGATCGAGGTTTGGCAGGCCTCTGATGACGGCCTTGAAAGGCTTCTCCCGGGGATGTCATGGGTGAAAAATTCCGAACTGGAAATCCTTCAGAAGCTTCACCTGGTCGTAGTCCTTTTTCGACCGAAGCATCACCTTTGTCCCAATACGGGACAGCTTGTACTCGGCTGCAATGCCGGCCGCTTGAAAATGGGCCATCTGGTCGCCGAGAGCGAAGTTTTTCACTACCACCGGTGGTAGCTTCACTGTTGCTGTAGGAACAGCAGCATTTAAATTTTCGACGGAGCCGCCGAAATCACCGACGTCGCTGTTTTTCATAGCTGTGCCGCCACCACGGAGGCCCACGCTTCGAGGGATACAGCCACTGGAACCATCGAATTGGTTCTGCTTTTTCTTCTTTTAATCTTGTTGCCCTGGGCCAAGGCAACGGTATCGGTCCTGCCTCCGAGTAGCGAAAAAGGGTTGCTGCTGTCAGCCGGCCGCTTGCCGCTGGGTTTCGGTCCACCACCACCACTTGGGTCAGGTTTGCCCATACCAACACGCGAAAACGCGAGAAATCGCGAAATTAATGAAACACTGGAAAACTGAAAAATTACCGAGAGCGAAAAAACACGTCCGAACTTGTCGCTAGAACGACACTGAATCGAATGTAAAAAGTTCAAGGCCTCCCACTTTTATTTCGTGCATTGACATGTATGAGACGTTCCTTACTTGAATTTGAAATCTGTGATAGGAAAGTACAGCGCATTTAGTAAATTTACTCTGAAAAATCTGAATTTCAAGACATGACCTCTTTTTTTGGTTATTTTCAGTAGTTCAAAATTGTTAATGGATAATGTTTCATAATTGAAGAAGATTTCCAACCGATTGATGTAAACGTCGTGAAAATCTAACGATCATTTATTTAGTTATTAGCGTTTAATTTGTAACGATATTTCGTGACGGTTGCTTATTTTCAGATCTTCAATTGACACACTACTTTGCCGTAAGACGTAGTCTACGTCAAAAATTTAAATTACTTTCATAAGGAACTAAAAAAAATGGAAAAACATGAAAAGCAGGTTTTCTGAAAAGAATAAAATATCAGAAGTATTAGGAATTTAAATTTCATAATTTTTCATAATAACTTTTGTTCATTTGTCTAGATTGTACGGAAATCTGTAAATCAATTGTTACATAAAATTAAAATGCAATCACTTCTTAACTTAGCAATTTTACCTCCCCAATTAATTATTTAAAACTGACTCTATTTCTGAATAGAAAAAAAACAGTAATATCAAAATTCAGAGATTTTTTCAGTCTCCACAATGTTGATATTTTTTAGCCTTTCAGTGGAATTCGATTTAAGTTTCTTATAAAATAATTTTGTGAATGTTCTGTGCGCAACTCATCAACCAGGGGTTGTTTTAAAGTGGAATTGTATGAAAAACACAATGAAAATTTATAAGTTATTAGCTGACCCCGGTGGGAGCGTTTGCTACGCCTGCAACTAAATGAATGAACAATGGTTGTTTTGTTGGAAAGAGTTTTTTTTGACTAAGAAGGGGTTCAAGCTTCTATCAGAACAGTCTTCTTACCCGAGAAATACACAGTTTGTGTTTAAGTTATCTGGATAGTTCTAATGTTTGGTTGAAATATGTGTTTGGAATCTCCATAGAAACATTTCTTGCATTCAAAAACCCCGCACGCCAATTTTGGTTCCATTTGCTTGATTTCTTCTCAAGTTATGCATAAATTGGTGTTTTATTTGTATGAGAGCCCCCCCCCCCTACTTCAACAGGAGAAGGGGTCTTGAACTACCATAGGAACATTTCTTGCCTCCAAAACCGTCACCTTCCAAATTTGGTTCCATTTGCTTGATTAGTTCCCGAGTAATGCATAAATTTGTGTTTAATTTATATGAAAGCCCCTCCTCCTCCCTTCTTTTTCAGAAACCTCCACATGCCAAATTTTGTTCCATTTGCTTTATTAGTTCTCAAGATATGCAGAAATTTGCGTTCCATTTGTTTGAGAGCCCCCTCCCCCTCTCTACTCATATGGAAGAAGAGTCTCAAATCACCATATAAACATTTCTCTCCTTCAAAAACTTCCACATGCAAAATTTGGTTCCATTTCCCTGATTAGTGCTTGAGTTAGGCAAGGATTTGCGTTTCATTTGTATGGGATCTCCCGCTTTCAGAAAGGGGAGGGGTCTCAAATCATCATAGAACCTTTTTTTGTCTTCAAAAACCACCACATGCTAAATTTCGTTCCGTTTGCTTGATTATTTCCCGAGTTATGGAAAATACTGTGTTTTATTATGGGAGCACCCCCTTTTAGGACGGGGAGGGTTTTCAAGCTACCATAAAAACATTTTTTGCCTTCAAAAACTCACACATGCTAAATTTGGTTTCTTTTGCTTGATCAGTTCTTGAGTTATGTAGAAATTAGTGTTTCATTTGTATGGGAGCGCCCCTCTCCAGAGAAGGGAGGGGTCTTTAACTATAATAAGAACCTTCCCTGGCCCCAGTACCTTTCGAGTCTATTAGGTTCAGACAGACAGAAACACATAAATCCATTTTTATATAAAATCTGTATCCACATTAATCCGGACACCTTCAAATCATTGTAACTTTTGAAATATTGCACGAAGGAATGAAAAATTTCACTGTGGTTTAGCTGAGAGTCTATGATAAAAAAGACTATGATTGATGTTTACATTTCATGTTTAGTATTTAAGATGGCGACGAAAGAAAAACAAGTGCCCGGGCGAATTTTGTACGGGCGTACGGAAAATCCTGACTTGTCAATACGGGACTTTGCAAAAACATTGGATTTGCCTAAATCCACTGTTCACAATGTGCTCAAATCATTTCCGAAACGTATGACGGTGGAGAGGAAACCGAGAAGTGACAAAAACATTGGACGCGCTGATCCTGTCATGGACCGAAAGGTGAAAAGGATATTAACGAAAAACCCAAATCTCTCCATTCGAACGGTGGCTCGTAATATAGGAATGTCGTCTGGTTTTGTCCAAAAATCAAAACAACGTTTGGGAATTAAGTCGTATAAAGTAAAAACAGTTCCAAATCGCAATGACAAACAGAACTTGGCAGCAAAATCACGGGTTCGACGTTTGCACTGCGAATATTTGATGAAGTTTTCATGCGTCGTTATGGACGATGAAATTTATGTCCTGGGGGATTTCAAGCAGCTTCCAGGGCTGGCTTTTTTTCTGCTATGGCCATAAATGCTACAGCTGAGCATTTCAGAACGAAGAAGGCATCGAACCACCCAAAAAATATCATGTGTGGCAAGCAATTTGCACGTGTGGCAAAAAGAGTAAATCTTTCGTCACTACAGGCACAATCAACAAGGAGATCTATCAGAAAGAGTGTCTGCAGAAGCAATTGCTACCCTTCATCAAAAGTCACAAAGAAAAACCTTTGTTCTGGCCCGATTTGGCATTATGCCACTATGCTAAAACTGTGATGGAGTGGTAAAGGGTGTCCACGATGAAACTGCCACACTATGAAATTGCTCTAACTTTTTAACCGTTGAGTAGAATTTAATGAAAATTTGGGTGGATTTAGTTCATAGTGCATTATTTACATCCTGCAAGTTTTAAAGTCCTGTAATCAAAACTCGCGGAAATGGAGTCGAAATAACAGCTCGTGCGTGATAAAATCTTGCGCATCCATCACGAGAACAAGGATCTCGCATCGTTCCATCGCTAAAACGTTGGGAATCGCGAATTCCACGGTGTCGCGAGTAATTAAGCGGCTCGAGGAACGGTTGACCACCGATCGGAAGCCCAGAAGTGAAGGAAAAAGTATTCCGTACAACACCAAAAATCACAACCGCGTAGTTGGGGCCTTCAACCGAAATCCGAACGCCTCCGTTCGGGATGTGGCTAAGAAGCTGCACCTAAGCTGAAGTTTTGTCCAGAAGGCCAAAACTAAGGCTGGGCTTCGAACGTTCAAGGTACAAAAGGCCCCTAATCGCGACGAGAAGCAGAACAAGTCCGCCAAAACCCGGGCCTGGAAGTTGTACCTCAACATGCTGACGAAAGTTGAATGCTGCATCATGGACGACGAAACATATGTGAAGGCCGACTTCAAACAGATCCCCGGCAACCTGTTTTTCACGGCCAAGGATAAGTTCAGCGTTCCGGAGCATGTCCGCACTCAGAAGATGTCCAAATTTGCGAAGAAATTCCTGGTTCGGCAAGCCATCTGCACGTGCGGGAAGCGGAGTGCACCTTTCGTGACCCAGGACACGATGAACGGACAGGTGTACATAAAAGAGTGCGCTCCAGAAGCGGCTGCTTCCTCTCCTGAAGGCCCACAACGTCCCAACAATCTTCTGGCCGGATTTGGCCTCATGCCACTACTCCAAGGACGTGCTGAAGTGGTATGCGGACAATAAGGTCATTTTCGTGCCGAAAATGTTCAACCCTCCCAACACTCCGGAGCTCCGCCCCATCGAGAAGTACTGGGCGATTATGAAGCAGCACCTTCTTAAACGACCTAAGGTAGTGAAGACAGTCGAGGAACTGAAGAAAGTATGGGTTTACATGCAAAAAACGGTTGATTCACAGGTTGTGCAGAATCTTATGGCCGGGGTTAAGGCCAAGGTGCGGGCATTTGCGTATGGACTGTAAATAAAATACGAATAAAATGGTAAAATGAAGTTTAATAGTTATTTCTCAATCCCTGAAAATTTGATGGCAATCGGATGAAAACTCGAATTTTGCGAATCAATTTTGTGTGTGGCAATTTCATCGTGGACACCCTTTACCAAGCAAATCAAGTGAACATTTTACCAAAAAAATCAAACCCGCCAAATTGCCCAGAGCTACAACCAATCGAGAGATATTGGGCTCTGATGAAGCGGAAGCTTTCTGGAAAGAAGCAAGGAATCAAAGACATCAAACACTTCCAGCAAATTTGGACAAAGGCGGCTTCTACGATTTCTGAAGAGTCTTACAAATTCTAATGGACGGAGTTAAGCGCAAAGTTCGAAAATTTTACACAAATACCGAATAACTATGTTTTGTCTTCACGAATTGTCAAAACACATCCCATGAATCTGAAATAAACAACTACGACGGAAATATAATCCGAAATTTATGTTTTATTCATGTTTTGAGGTGTCCGGATTATTGCGGATACAGACCTTCTAAAGTTTGAGTCTTTAAAATTAGCATTTTCACGGTGTTGACGGCATGTTGAGATACCAAGTAAATGTAGAACAGACTTTACTGCTCGAATCTCTTATCAGTAGTTGTCTCACTTCTACCAAATGACTGTTACGATATCCGATCGGGTTGATATCCTTAAACCAATCTTCCCGCTGATCGATAAAAGCCTATAGGCAGTACAGCTAAAAGTTAGTTGGAAATAAACAGTCGATAGCATCGAACCGAAAATCGTCCCGTATAGTCAGTTGAACTAATAAAGTTGTGTTTTAAAATTCATACTCTAAAATCGAGGCGCAATCGTTCCCAAATTCGAAACTCTACAGGTATGACATCAATTTAAATTACCAATCTTTCAATTAAATTAATAAAATTGTCCCAACCAGAAGAAGCGTTGTCCACACTAGGGGCAAAAAGAACCATGCGAACAAAAAAACTAACGCTTCCTCCGGTCGGGCAGTGAGCACATCGACAGAGTCCAAAGTTGTTTGAAAAGGAAAGACTTGGCACCATCAGCAAACAAACCCCTCGAGCGAAGCAAGCGGGGCAAAAAAAAAAACTCCGACAAGAAAGTGCAAAGGGAAAAATAAAATTAATTAAAAAAGTCTTACAGGAAAAAGTTCCTCCTTTGGTTTTCTTCGCCTAGTCTACTCCAAAGCTCCCTCGAACATGTTTATATCTATGGGCTGCGATGAGATGGTGCAACACAGTACACATTGTATGTGAATGGGTTGTTCCTCTCCCGTAACTTTCTTTCTAGTCATTTGGAAGTATTATCTTGATTCTTGGAAGGCGCCATTGAGCGCAAAATGTAACCCCTTGAATTGGGTGGTAGGGCAGGGGAGAGGGGGGTGGATCTGGGGTGTTGTATTTAAGCGAAACAAAAGCCCAAGAAAGCAGTTTTGAGATTCATTAAATCTATATTCTTTCAAGAAATCCGTTCCAACACTGCTGCGCTGGGTGAATCTTATCCACGGTTGCAGCATGGACAAAAAAAAGATGGGTCTTGTGCTCTTTCTTTCGGGGGCTGTTAGCACAACATATTGGATCGGCTTGTTTTTCGTTGTGTTTTCCTTCGAATTTCATTTACTTAATGTGTGATTAAATAAAAGCTAGCGGAGCCTAAGTAAAGCTTTCCTGGGATAAAAGGTAACTGTTTTTATCTCTTTCGCGGCGCTGATATCTAGGCAGGTTTGTAGCTCATGAAACGGATCTGGTACATCGTTTTCTCTACAAAATATCTGACCGTCTAGGAAACTCGTTGATACCTTAATTAGTGGGATCTCAAATAATGTGATTCTTAGCTTCTCAGTTTCGCTGTTCGTAAGTCACTCATATTCTTTGATATTCAAACTTCCTCGATTCTCAAATTGACTATAAATTCTCGAAGCTCTAACCTTTGGTTCCATTGAAAAAAAACAAACAAATAAGATCCAACGATTTTGCAACTATTTCATTACCAAATTTCAATATTTGCTTACTAGAAAAAATAATCAAAGTATGAACGTTCTGAACGTGCTTCTACCTCCAGTTTTCATTAAAGCTTGCTTCAGATAGAATTGGAACAAAAACAATTGCCTGTATTTCAGTTATTTATTATTGAATTCAAGATCTTTTTTCAAACAAATGTAGCGTTTTCTTCATACTTTTAAGAAAAAAATGCGGATAAAATTATTCGTCACGGTTTCGAAGGAATTCTCGAATTTTTCCTGTAATACGGCTCATTAGGCGGCGCCACCTTTCTTCGTCCATCGTTTTAGCTATCTTATTCCACCAGGTCTTCATCTGATTGATGTCTTTGACAACCTTTCCCTTTGCCTTGAGTCTCCTCTTCATGATTGCCCAGTATTTCTCAGTAGGGCGGAACTGGGGGCAGTTGGGTGGGTTAAGGTTTTTCGGAACAACCTGACCTCTTTCTCTGCATACCATTCTTGAACGACTTTGCTGTAATGACAGCTTGCCAAATCTGGCCAAAACATTACGGGATGGTCGTGGGATCGAATGAACGGCAAAATTCGTTTTTTGGAGACACTCTTTTGATATAGTTCCGACGTCATTGTCTTATTTGTAACGAAAATTTCGTTTTTTTTGCCACAGCAGCAAATGCCCTGCCAAATCATGTATTTTCGTGCAAATTTGTCGGCAAAAACAAATTTAAATTTGGCTGGAACATCCACCCGAGCCGTTGCCAAGTAAATTTTTTGACCTGGGATTTGCCCGAAGTCAGCCTTGACATAGGTTTCATCGTCCATCAGAAGACACCCTGTCGAACTTGGTCAGCACCTGGTCGTATAGCTTCCGGAGCACGGATTTTGGCCACACTATTCTGTTTTATGGTCCGATTTGGCTGTTTGCTAGCTCGATACGACTTGATTCCTTCCCGGAGTCGAGTTCTCCTCACGGTACTATGGGCAGCACTGAATTGTCTGGCCAAATCACAGTCCGACAGATTGGGATTCCTCTTAATCGTCTTCAAAATCTTACCACGCAGTTTCCGGTCGACAGTTTCGATTGGCTTGAGGCTTCCGAATCGTCGTCAATTTATACCGTTTGATAACGCGCCATACGGTATTTTTGGGCAATTTCAGCTGTTTAGCTAGCCTAGATGCAGACCACAATGGATTTTCCAAATAACTGTGCACAATTTTTTTCCTTCTTTCGGCTTCCATGTTGATTGTTTACACAGTACAGTCGATTTGCGGAATGTGAAAAATACATACGCTGACAAAATTCCCGTCCACCAGGAGCGCCACAATATGAGCAAAAGTAGGTTCCAATTCTAAATGAAGCAAGCCTTATAATCTAATTATTATTAATTATATTGTTTATACACTAGTCAGGGTTTTCCTTTTGATCCGTGCAGTGTATGAATAAGGGCGCGCTGTATACGATTAGTTCATGACGGCAGAAACATAGAACAACAGTGCAGTAACAAGTGGATTTCCAGACAAAATCGTCAAAAGATGGACAGTAACAATTGTAAACAATGACTTAAAACGTAAATTTCCTGGAAATGCTTGGTTGCTAACACCTATATCCACTACCAACGCAAAGATAACAACTCCCTGTATCCGTTTTTGCACTGAAAATTTATTTTTGTAAATTAGCTTTCACTCGTTTCGTAAACATGGATTTTGTAGATAGAACAAATGTCTCGTTCATAGTAAGAAACATTGATTGTCACCATGTGAGGAAATAGGCCGACGGAAAATAAATAAATTTAAAAAAAATCGCCCTCTTGACTATTTTGTCTAGATTTGATGCATACACAAAAAATTTTGTAGTGAAAACTACCATTTTACCAGACTTTTTTCTTAAAATTTCAGATTTCTTGCACCACTTGGCCATAAATGTGTTTCTTTTATGATCACTCCTATAAGAAACACATGCGATTGTCCATCTAAGGAACCAAAATTTAAGACCATGGCGATACCTTGTGCAGTGTTCCAGTTATGGCAAACGTGATTAATAATACATAAACAAAGCTTTGGCTTAGTTTAGATATTTTTTCTACAATATATGGATTGTAAGCTTTCATTTGGTGAATTGAAAGTGGAGTTTTTCCAGAATTTTTAAACATAGTTCTTGACTAGTTTAAATTAACCTTTTTCTACTTGCTACTTTGCTTGGAACACAGGAGATTTTATTGATGCAAATTGTTTATTCACTTTTGATTTTTTTTTCAAATTGGTTATTTTGTAACGTAACGATTTTTAAAACCCCTCCCTCATATGTCATCAGAACGGCCTTGCCAACCCCCTGAGGCATATCATCGTTGGTAACTGGTAACATATTCTCATGTGATATTTCATTAGGCGGCTGGCGTCATGCACTACTAAGCTGGTCTCTTTATGATGGAAAAATTTCAAAACGTTGAAAAAAAAATGAATGAAATACAGAAGATATATAGTATAGTATTGAACCATCCCTTGAATAATTCATAAGCCAATCGTTAACATGCGTAAGGCTGTGATATTCCGTTAGTGACCTACGATCATTTTCAAATAAAAAAATCGAGCTAACACCAGTTCTCAACGTTCTACGCATTTCTAAGAAATTTCTTAGAAATTTCTGCACTGACAAGCGTTGCTTCTTTCGAATCACAGTTCTTTGCGTCAAACCTACACTGACAGCAAACAGACTGGAACAGATGCGTAAACCTCTATCGCACCGATAGCTAGTGTCATGTGTAAGCAACCAAATTGCTCTCATATAAACACACCAGATTTAGATGATATCTGGCTTTACATGAAATATCCCAAAAAATTATGCCAAATCTTACATTTGGCTATACACGTGCAGCTGATCGAGGCAAATTTTCGGAAATTTTAGCTCCACCGTTTAGGGTACAGTATATTTCCAATTTGGTCCCTCCCTCAGCCCAATCGGAATCGGCAGCGTAGCTACAGCAAATACCATGCTGGAGGTGATCTAGGTGCAAAATTTTCCTCGACTTCCCTAGTACAGGGTACGATGGTACTTGCACGGCACAATCGTTACCTATGCAAAATGGAATCCGGCATTGCTCTCCTAACCAACAACTGTGGAAGTGCTTTTAGAACACTAAGTTGAGAGCAAGCAATAAGTGAAGTATGAAACATTAAACTTCGTTGGAGGAGACGGAACGTAGCTGAATATCTGATGTGATACAAAGACCAGGCCGGAGGACCCATAAGCGGGGTCCCTAGCCGGTGTCAGCTACTCGAAAATTTCTTGGGCCAACTTCTGAAACGTAAGGTCTACCTCAACAATTTTGTCACGAAAAACGAATAGATAAATAAAATGAAGAAAGAACTCAAAAACATGCCTGCACGTATGTTTTCGTACGTCACATAAAGGCTCCGATTTAACTGACCGAACCTGCAAGTGCATAGAATTTTCAGTAAGCTTGCCAACATAGTTACCTTCTATGAGAAATTTATCTACATGCAATTATCTGTCATCAGTACATGTCCATTTTCTTTGATGGACAGAAGACTGCGCACCATCATCTTCTCACGATCATTATAACTCTATTAAATGATGCGTCAAATTAGAACCCACAAAACAGGTTGATTCTATTTGGACCGGTCAGGACTGCTGGAGAAATGTGATACAGAAGAGGGTAGGCAAATCAATCACCTCACTAATTATCTCTGAGAACGGATATGCGAGACAAATAATTTCCGTGCATAATAGATGGGCACCTGGCAACTATTGTCCATAATTTGATCCCGGCGCACCGCCAGATCTTCAAAACTCATTCAAGCTTAATGGACGACCATGACAACTTGAATCCATTCGGTAGGTGAGGGGTTTGAGTCCGGGCTTCCGGGGCTGTGGTGCGGCACGGAAACACTCATTTGGGAATGTCAATCGATTTTCCTGAGAATGGGTGTCAATATCTTTTGGTATAAATTTCAGGAAACTACAGCCTATTACAGTATGGGGGCCATAAGCAGATTTGTTCCCGAAACGGCCGTCCTGTAACAGATTCCTGTAACGCCTCGAGTGACCATGAACATTTCTCAGAAGAAAACCCTGGAATACTGGAGCATCAAAATTCATGAAATTTTCCAGTAGGATATTTTTTGCTACTTAGTGGCCATCAAATGATTTATCTCTATGACCACCCAGATTCTCAGCCTGGAGTGGCCAATAATATATTCAGAATTTCTCCAGAAGACTTTTTCTCACCCTTTGTTGCCATTTGATAACGTAGTCCTCGGAACGGTCATCCCGGAACATATTTCGTCGGTTTTAGAGTGGCAGTGCAGCAAAACTAGCCACAAAAACGCTTGAGAAATATCTTACTTAAGAAATTTTTATGAATTTCGAAACCCATATTGGCAGGGCCTTCTTCCTATGCTAATGGCCATCGAAGAAATGTAACGGTGCCAAAATAACCAAAATCTGGTCAATAATTGCCGGTGTTCCAATCATTGGACTAGGTGGATTCTAGGTACCCCGTCGAACAGCTTGCAAAGGGTGAAGAATCGATGTCCCCCTTCAGCCACTTCCTTGCTGCTTTACAAAAAAATTATTCACAAATTCAGCCTTCTCTGGTTTTTACTACAGGTATCAGAGAATTTCAGCATCCTGTTTGCTTCACAAAAATAAATGAAATTTCGTAATGTAAAACCCGAGCAAGATACCTGGCTACCCTGTCGTTAATATGTCGAAGAAAAACTCTTGACAATTCATCAGAGCCCAAAAGACATTTTTGGTCAATGCCTTTAAACGTTAATTTCATAATCACGAGAATCCTACTATATTCAGCTACCCCATATGTTAAACTAACATCTTCTTCTACCAGATGCTGAAGCTTATTTCGAGAATGATCTAAGATCGAGAAATCGACACGCAGTTATTGTTTATGCAAATGGCTTTCAGGCCCATAATATGAATTTCAAGAACTGAACCTTCAATCCGTGTTTCCATTACAGACATATCGTTACCGGCGGTGTAATTTGCTGAATTTGACGGTAGAAACACCGCGAGTACTTCTGAAGGACCATCATGATCGTCTGTATACTAGATGAAGCAAATGACGGTCAATTTCATGCCAGTATATTCATTCTGGTGATACGGCTGCACGTTATAACACTTGTACACACAGCGATGCTGTCTGGTTCTTGACATATTCTTCAGACTTTAGCATTTTTCCGAACTAATGCCAAGCACCATCAGAACGATAAAAATCCAGATTTTTCTTATTTTCAATTTTATCAATCCAAAATTCATACTAATCGAATAAATTAACTAATCAGA
>JASCZW010002920.1:0-18056 GCA_034211315.2 Aedes japonicus | reverse complement strand
GAAAAATGCAAACCGCCGGCTGCTGCTAAAAAGGGGTTTTTTCGTGTAGCAACGTTTATGCACGGGAGATAAGCGGCGCTTTCCCGATGCGGACGATCCGGGAGACGGAAAAATCAACTCATAAATCCATTTCTTCATACAGCCAGCCCGAACCAAATGGATCCTAAGCCAGCCATGGGCGTGCGTAGGATCGAGCCCACCTTGGCACGCCACCGGCCTAAGAAAAAAAAACACGCGCACAGCAGATCGGTCCTGCAAATGAGATTCGTTTCCTTTGGAAAAAGATGTGCCACCGCAGCCCAAGGTCTCGACCGCAAAATGTGTACGAACCTCCGTGCTTTTGCTGCTGACTCTTCACCAAGTGTGTGGTGTCGGTGCTGTTGCCTGAAAGTTGGGTTCCGGCGCTTCGACGCTCGATGTAGAATGCTGTGCACAGCAGCACCGAACCGACCAACCAACCAACGAGCACCGGACAACTTTGCTGCCAGCCAGTCAGTCAGTCCGTTCGGTTCGGTTCGAGTTGAGCACGCTCATCAAGAAGCAAAGAGGCAACCCAAGACCGGGAGAATGGAGAAGGCCGAAGGACTCGAGAAGTGGATTGAGTTTAGCATTTCAATTTATATTCTCGCTTCGTTTTCCCATTCATTCTTCTTTGGGGTTTTCCGTTTCGTGTGTTTTCTGGAAACGGTCCGTTCTGACTGTGAGAAATGTGTCCGATGTGCTCTGGGTGCTCAGGTCCAACGCGGTGGCCCGATAGCGGGATGTTTCGATAAAATCACCCGAACAGCGAAGTTATCGGAATAACCAACCCAGGCGGATCCATCATTCCAAAAGAACATCACAATTTCCGACCTTTGCCCATGGGGGCACACCGTGTTCTGGTCCCGGAGCCACGGTGCTCGATCTCCAGATGCTTTCGAGTTGCGAGGGACCGGTTCCAACGCTATGCAGCAGCGACCGGGTTCTATTTAGTGCTGATTCTACCCGACACCGCCATGAGCCACGACATGTACCTACACATTTATTCGGCGAAGGGAACGAGAGAACCAAACAGCACAAAAAAAAACTTCTACAAAAGCCAGAAAAATATTAAGATAGAGCAAAGGCGAAGGCGAAAAACATCCAACAACCATACACTCTGCATTATAGCGACGACGATGTTCTGTTGCTGAGGTTTTTTGCCTTCTCATGCTCTTGCGTTTTCTCAAAATACCTACCATCCATACGGGGATGGAAGAGCCCCCGTGTCGGTCTGTGGGCCGTTTTTGTTGCCGGTGCTGCTGGAATCCAGAAGAGAGGTGTGCGAGATGATGATATGGCGGTGGGATCGGTTCTTTCGTTCCGTTCCATGTGCGCTTCACTTCAGCAAACACCGCACGGCAATAAGAGCGCGCATGGTTCGGCTCCAAGGGGAATTGGGGTGATGTGATGTGTGTGTGTGTGGGGAGTGTTGGTAAGAATTTCACAAATGGGGATAATTGTTCGGGAAATTTTGATGTAATGTGTTTTGCTTTTCTTCGAAACAATTTAATCATGGCAGCTTTTGTTTCGCCGAATCTGAAGATGAGACAATGATAGAAAAATTAAATTCGCAATAAATAGTTCAGTCGGTATAAAATATGACCTTAAGGTGAAACTGGAGGGAGCCCTTTTGCCATATGATTTATAGGCTAGGTCAATAATCTTTTCACGATTTTTGAGACCAAAAACCAAAACCAAAACAAATTAACGCTGAAATTGCTAACCAATGGATGCTCCAGTGGAACAAACGATTCTTGAAAATTTAAGTCCTGAAATCCAAGTAGTATTTAAGCAAATAAGAAATATTTCACATGCCAAAATGACATTGCAGTTCTGAAACAATTCTATTAACGCATGGAATATTAATCACTTGTTGTTTCTGAGATTTGTGTCTTAAAAAATTCTATGTTTCGAAGCAATCGGTAACAATGGCAGCCATCTTTCGATTCTGGTAACCTTCTTGAAGGTGAAGGTGAAGGATGAGTTAATAATTGACATTTGATAGATACTGACACGCAGTAATAAAAACCTGTTTAAAATACTGAATTGCTAAGGCATACACAATGTAAACAAAGTTAGGTATATATTTTAACAATTAAGGTTGATACGTTACGGTAGCAGTTGGAGATTAACATGAAATGTAAATATTGATAAATTTGGAACAAATAAGTGTAAATATTTCAAAATAGGGTATGTGTCCCTTGACTCAGCCTATTATGCAACCATCGATTACATTTTCTATTATTTTATAACTCATAAAGTTTTTAAGCTATAAGTGAGATTCAACTAGTTATGCACTTGCTAAGATATGTTGGATAAGACATTTGGTAGTATGTATCACGAAAACTTAAACAACTCTTTTGATAAATTCAGAAACATTCGATAGATATGGATTTAATGTCGGTCTATAGGTACCAAAATTGGGTCAATCCCTCGTCCCATTCGATGCAGTCTACCAACTAAATGCAGTCTTTGTACGGTTTTTTTTTCTAATTTTGCGAGTTAAGTCATTACCAGCTGAATTTGCTTTACTCAACACAAAATTTCACAAAACAAACTAAAGTAAAACTGCTTCAAACACTTAAGGGATGTTCATATATGATTTATCAGCCATTCAATAATGAAAACATTATAATTCACTATACAATGATTTTGTTCCTTCGGTCTGTGTTTAGATGAGCCACTTAAAGATAAACAACCGCAAATTCATTCATTTTCACTTAAAAAATTGCCAATAACAACCTTTTTACTACGTTATTGATACAACAGGCCATAGTTAGGAACATACCAGAAAATACGTCCCTAACATTGGGTCTACGATTTTCATGTAAAATCATTGTTATTTTAGCTATGTGAACAGTTAGTTTGTAACGTGTCACTATTTTCTGCACATCCAGACTGCATTCCTAGCTTTATCGATTCAATAAAGCCAAATTTAGATCACTTGAAGATCGTGTAGAGGTCTGCTCAGCTTAACCAGTGAAATCATGATGTTCTCTTGACTGTAGCTGTTTAAACAATGTCTCGGAGTATCAAGTTGTTGTCGGATCCTTTCACCGGTGTCGCAATAAGAAAAATATTAAAAGACCATCTACCATCTGAATCAGGAGTCATAGGATATTTCCGATTCTGTCATGAGAATAGCAAACAGACAATCGGGAAGAGTATTTAAATCGTGGCTATAGAAGTGATTGCTGTGTGGAATCATGCTGGCCTACCGCATCAACTTGAACGCAACGTGGTTAGAGGAATTTCTAAGCTCGTGGTAGTTTGGGACCGCATGAAACGTAATTACAGTTTGCAAGATTTGAAAGTGGTTCATGATCGCAATGCATTTAAGACGCGGTTGAAAACCCTTTTCAACATTTGCGTGTCCTAGTAAATCTTGGTAAATTTATCAAGTTCGGAAAGCTGCCAGCATTGTGACAAAAAGGTATCCAAGAAAATTGGTAAAGTAGTAGAATGAAACACTATCTCAATATTGAAGCTCGAATCAGTTTGACAAGTTTCAAATTATTTCTTATTTTTCAAGGACATGGTACGTCAGAAGTGAATACGGGAAGACTACGCCGAACTTCTTCAGCTGTTGATGTGTCTTGGGAACAATGTTTCACGAAGTTTCGACGGCCAGTTGCACTTCATCACGCGAGATGGATGGCAAAAGCCATATTGCTTGGCGCTTTTCGACGATACAGTCGACAACAACGTGAAGAAGGAAATGCTCGCTAACTTTTCAAGACAAAGTGATTGTAACAATATGAAAAGAGTTAAAAAGTTCAATCCCAATTCGAAATTACAAGATTTTGTTAGCAACCATTCCCACATATTTTGCAAGATTGCCAATGTTAATCCCGACATCTTGCTTAAAGAAGATCCTTCAAATTGGAGCAGCAACGTTGAGTACATAGAAATCAGAGAAAAATGCAACAGTTTGTGCGTGATAAATGGCCCAGCAGAACGCTCTCTAGGATTGACAGGAGACTTGAACGAGCATGGTCCAACTTCTGAGCCTGAAAAACATGAAATGATATTGACGGTTGCTAAAAATAGAAAGCTACAAAATAATTCCCTTAAGACCTCTGTCGTTGAATATTTATTAACGTTAAATAGTAACTAGGTTTATTATTTTATTATACATAAACTATTTCAGCGAATATATAAGAAAATTCAAAACTTCTAAAACTGTGTGTTCCATCAATTCAGTAAATTGCGAATATCTCAGCAAGCGAAGATAGACCGTTGCTTCCTTCGGCAAATTTGCATCTCTTAATTGTATTAACTTTATAGTAGCATTATGTTGGGTACACTTTTATAGGAGTAAATATTGTAAATATAATCATCGTTTTCCAAAATTATAACAATTGGGACAAAATAACTGACTCGAATCGAACCGTGACATTTTTTTTGTCTTATAGTTTGGACCAGTGCGGTAAAAACTCAATCTCAATTGAAAAAGAATCGATGAAATTGAGAAAGACCACCTTTCATCATCATCACACCATAGTAAGTTCATTTGAACTTAGTAAACATATTCAATTGAACCACGAAGGATTCATTTTCAATTGAGAAGCATACTTACACTCAATTGAACTAACTCGCCTACTTCAAGCAGATGAAAACAACGCCTTCAAATTCATTACGTCGACTTGCGGCCGTGCTCTGTGATTTGAATTCATTCGCTGCCAAGTAAGTTTGGAAAGAATCTAATTGCAGAAAGCATTAAGTTTGGAAACAATGGGTTGACTACAGTTATGGGGCCGTACATTTATTAGGTAAAGCGTTTCTCAACCCTCGCTTTTACTCTTAGAGGCAACTGAGGAATTGCGGTGAGTGGACCATCTTTTAGGTAATTCAGTGGATTCCTGTAATATGGACGAACCGTTAGTTTTAGCGCATAAAAGGCTAAAAATTCGGAACGTAGAAACGTGTCAAAGGTGATACGTTAAGTATTTTACAGTTACACGGATCATTCATTATTAATGTAGGTTTAGTGTCAAAGCGATCAATTTTGAAGGAGAATGTATTTAAAGTAAGCGTTCCTAATTAATTCTTCTATCAGGAAACAAATTCAGTCGTTGGAAATAAATTAAAATATATGATATCAGTTGAGTGCTATCAGATTGCTTGTTTATTTTTTAAATATATTGAGTGAAAAATAAAGAAATAAAGTGCAAAAAATAGTAATTACGAAGAATCGGTCATCGCCTTTCATACGACATAGTTCTCATGTGTATCATTCCAATTGTACATGCTTGGAATGGCTTCATAAATCTCTTTGTTCAGTTTTATCAGAAAGCGGTTTTCAAGGGTGTCTTCGCCCATTGTGGACTGATGAGGTGAAAGAATGAGAAGTTACGTTTTCATTTCAAATGCCACGGCTTCGCAGATTTTCAAAGCTGCTTGTGCGATATGCCCAGTTGCATTAGCTCGATTTAGCCTAACTCCAACCGCGGCTTCTAGCGGGTCCAGCAACTGTCTCAGGCCTTCCCACTGAAAACATGACAGTGGAAGATTATGATAAGACACGGATTTTATTCCTGAATCTATTAACAACTGTTAGTCAATAGATACGGCCTTTTTTTATAATGTTTCGTGGCTTCTACACCGGCGGTGCTTGTTCAGCTATCAAACCGTGTTCTTTTGCCATGTTTGGGTGACGAACCCGAAAATGTCGAATAAAGTTTCCGACGTCATACTTCCTTTGAATTTGTGTGCATGCGGTATTTCCGTACGCTCGATCTCCGTTTTCCGTCTTCCATTCTGGATGCTACAAGAAACTCAATCGATTTTTCGTCACTGCTTCAATCGAATGACTGTTCTGTTCATTTGACAAATGCAAAACTCAGCGATCACTATGACCAGCTGTTCGAATGAATGTGTCTTCATGCAATCGAATGTAACAAAGACCGTCAATAGTAACCCGCATGAATGAAACACTCACATAATTCAAATCCATTCAAAAACCACCAATATTTCAAATGAACAGAAGGTTCGCCAGGTTCGATTGAAGGTTTGTGTTAGTTCGAATTCAAATGAATGATTTGATAATTTGCAGCACTGGTTTGGACCATAAATCATTTGTTAAAAATATAAAAGGTATAGTTTCTGTTAGATTTTTACTAACTAGAAATATTTTTGGTTTTTTACTTTTGGTAAGAAAATGGGACTTTAAAAAAAACTTAAATTAGTGACCTCTAAACTGCATTTCACAACATTGTCGCCATAGAAAAGTTTTGTTATTACACCCTTAGTTATCATTTGAGTCCCCAGGTTTTCTGATAAAAATTTTTTTGGGACACCCTACTACCCATGCATAAAAGTTAAGTCTTTCGGATCGAAAACGGCTGAGTAAAAGCGAAATTTACGGGAATCGGTTCGCTGCCGAAATACTGCTCCACTTCACAGGATGAGTGGGAATTCCTGTCATTGAAGTATATGGTCATATAAATGAGGATTTTTCATGAATTTTAGTTATCTTTAACTTCTGTCTTAATTAAATTCAGTTCAAATCTTACTTCTTTTGCCATAATTGCCAGCAGCATACGTTGTGGGAAAGCACGATATCTTGAGCCATGTCATTCCATATATTCATCAAACGTTTCTTACAAGTTTCCACGGTTCGTCCTTTGGTATTCACCAGTTTGCCCAGCTTGTAGCTCCATGCATAGAAGTCGAGAGGATTTATATCAGGTGAAGAGGTAGGCCATTCTTTCGACGACATAAAATTGCGCTCACACCAAGTTTGTGAAGCTTTCACCTGTTGAGACGATGTCTAGGTTTTTTGAAAGCAGTATGGTATTTCCAATCCGCCTAGCTGTCCAGAATTTCGTCCGATAGAATAATACTGGGCTCGGGGTAAGCGGAAGCTTTTTGAAACTAAGAAGAAAGCAAATGGGGTCGACAATTTGATAGAGTACCGCCAACGCCAATCTAACGTGCACGGGTTTTACTTCTTTTCCTGGAGCAAAGATGTGTGAAGAAAGTTTCATCCAAATGGAAAATGGTCGTACGTTGTTTTGGATATTCCTATTTTTTCGTCGCTATCCTCTGCAATTGACTTCGAGTGAAGTGATCCTTTTTATTCTCGGTCTAGAATATTGAAGTGCCCAATGGTCGTTTCCTGTTGATTAAACATATCATTGAGTCAATAATAGATTCAATAATTCCAATGGTAGTGGCGTCTTGTCCGCATATTCAACCTGTTCATTGAATCTGTAGTCAGTTGTTTTACTTAACTCTTGTTTTGTCCTAGCATTCACTATTTCCTTGAATGTTCAAATCAATTTTTGCGTTAAAATTCAAAATTGTGTTTATGAAAATGTGTCAACCTTATTATCTCCCACATGACACAACCCATTGTTATAAACCAAACCAACGAAACGCTATTTTGTTTTTTAATAATTATCATTAACACAAAATCTGTCACTTTCTATTCGAAAACTTAAAAAAAACACATTGTGGAATGGTCTCACCAATTCAAGTATTCGATAAAACTTCAAGATATGTGTATGATTCCTTTGAATACCTCGAGCCACCAATTCATGAAAGTCACGTTATCGGGTTAGATCCCGTAGAAAATTATCATTAACACAAAATCTGTCACTTTCTATTCGAAAACTTAAAAAAAAAATTGGAATGGTCTCACCAATTCAAGTATTGGATAAATCTTTAAGATATGTTTATATTTCCTATGAATAGCTCGAGCCACCAATTCATGAAAGTCCTCCACGTTATCGGGTCGGACCCCGTTAAAATGCCCCACATTCCCCTATCCGCTTAAGAAGTTTTCGGCGCTTTGCTGCGAATCCAGCGCTCGTATATTTCTTGCGTTGTGTCGTCGTCGTCGTCGTCGGATGCGAGCAAGAGCCACTTCTCATCAACTTCTACCATCCTCCCATGGTGCGATGGTTGGTTGTTACTTCTTCTGCGCATTCATTTATATTTGCCAAGTCAAGTCGGGAAAGATTAAACTCAACGACTGAGAAGGATGAGATTTTTTCGGCATATCCAGTAAATCTACACACCGCACAAAATGAACAGCAGAACTATGTTTTTTTTCTTGCTTGCTGTGGAAAATAGGGTGCTCGTTGTTCTTCTATTCAATAGCTTGGCAGGAGAAGACGCAGAACTACTCGAGTGCTTGCTTCTTTGCGGTTCCCTGATCGCTATGAAGAGTCGTGCCCCGGCTGAGTTTATTCACGTTATTAATATTATTTTCTTGTCTTGTCTTACTATAATAAATGTTGCGCGTCGTTGTTTTTCTTTGGCGTTTCTCTCTCTCTTCCAGGGGCAGCAGTTGAAAAGAGGGATTTGCTTTATTTGCTGGTTAGCTCTTTATCGCCAATTGACTCTCCTTCTGCTTCTGCCCACTGCCCTGATCGAGGTTCGAGTTGATTCTTCTTCGGTTCGGTTCGGTTTTGGAGTTAACTTTTGTTGGGCTTATTTTTATCTGCTCAAGACGTTCTTCGCCGCTCGTGGGGAGATTGAGCCCCAGAGTCCGGATAATTGCATTTATGATGAACGGTTGGAATTTATTTTTTTTATTTATGCTGCTGCGGTGCGGTCAGGTTCTAGGGTTACTCCGCGCCTTTGTTCGTTTGGAAGACGAAATTATCTGATCAATCAAGTCCGTGCGATCTATTCTCGGCTAGTGGAAGCAAAGTTATGATTGGGGGTTGCTTTTTTTTCTATCAAGGGTTGTAGGATTTCGAATCAATGATTAGGACAATCTACTAATTGCCAGCCTTATTTCAAGATTATATCTTCCATCCAAGTCGCATTTCAATTGTCATACAAATATATCAATCGCACAACTCCTCGGAAACGATATCGAAAAAAGTTATTTGCCACCGAAAGCCGGCAAGCAAATACCCCATCCTCCGCCGTCATCGAAATCAAGCCGAAAGCTCAAACCCAAACGGAAACGATCCGATAAGCACCTTGTCTCTCCCAAACCGGAAAATCGGATCGAACAGAGGAGGAAACCCGCGCGGCATAACTTGTCTCAATTTCCTCTGCGATTCCGAAAAAAAAACGGAGAACAGAACAGCAAAATATAATCATCATCATTTACCAAACCTTTTCGAACGACGACGACAACACCAGCCAGTCGCCGGACGCCGAAAGCATCGGTCTCAATTTGTGTCCAACAGCATCCAGCGTTGCCCCGTTCGTCGGTTTTCTGGGAAAGGGAAGGTGAAAGGTGTAAATAGTTGAGAGAAGAAGAAGAGAAAAAAAAATCAACAGCAGGGAAAATATGGCCAAAGAAAGCAGAGCGGATGACAAATCATTAAGCAATTAAGAGTTTAAAAAGCTGGCCACTGCTGCCGTGGTGAATGGACTCGGTCTGATGTTGAACCATGCTGTCTGTAGAACCCTAAAAAGTGGCAGAGAAGTCGAAAAAAAACGTTAATAATTTCCAGTGTATGCTTTTGTTTGGAGTTTCTGTTCTTCCTGATTAGAGTTCAATAATTGGGAGAGTCGGGGCAGAATTCAGATCTTAGAAATTCTCGAACAGCGTTTTGTCCGAAGTTCAATAGAAGCACACCCTGAGCGTTTCCAGGCGAAATGATCTGGATATGTAGAAATTTATTTTCGATATTATTTTTTATTTAAATGAAACTTTCCATACGCGTTTGGCTTAGGAGACTGAGCTTTTTCCACGCTAACAGAGATTTTTGTGACTCAAGAGTCAGTTTTAAAAAGGGCGTAAGCATTTTGAATAGCACTGCAAATTCGATTTGTAGCACGAAAATCTTTGGTTGTACAAAAAAACTGTCTATGAACAAGTTGTGATCCTATGCGCGAAAGTTGTGAAAAAAAAATACACTGAGAAAAAAAACTCGGAAAAAAATCATCAATTAACATGAAAATTAAAATATCTCAAAAAACGATTTTTTTATTTTTTTCTACTATTTTTGATTGTAAAAACTGTGGCCACAGAACCGGAAAATAACCGGGAATTGATGTTCACATGGTTGTTCATAATTTAAATTGTGTGTTATTATGGTCCTCTACGTATTCGTTTCTTAGCGTGTTCATCTATAACGATCTGTGAAATTTTAGAGTGTGTCAATTGATTTACCTTCTATAAATATCCTGCACAGTAAAAAATCTTGTAGTAGAAACCATCATTTTACCCGACTTCGCCTATTTTTAAAACTACCATAAAATTTCAGTTAAATTTACTACGTTTATGGTCAAGCCTCATATTGATATCAACTGCACTATGGTTGATCTAATCGCAGGTATGGTGAAATCAAACGCATTTATAGTCAGGTTGCAACAATATTTTTCGTTCCCATCTCTAATTTTCACCAAAAAATCTTTTTTATCTGTGTTTAACAGCAGAAAATCTTGGCAAAAACCTTGCTTCAATCATTCGAATTTAGATGATCTCCGTACTCAGGCGGTTCTGGATTTTGAGTCTTATTCAGATTGTAAAAAGTTCGCAATGAACTTCCTAAGCAAGATAAAAGCCAGCTTCCCATATATTTGTTTGAAACACAGCAGTTTTCTTCAACAAGTTTCTAAGTCATGATCTTCGATGGCCTGTATCTCATATTTTTCGTAAAAGTACGGATATGGTTTAGCAATTGTATTGAAATCCCTCAAAGTGGCTTCTTGGGGTTAACACACGATGCAGTTCCTGTTTAGAACGATAGCCATCTGGTGGCAGATCGATGCAGACCGGTGCTTCAAATCCAAGATATTTTGTATCATCTGGAATTTCTTGGATCATTTGAGGCTGCATGATAAGTAACTATAAACAGCTTATATACATTAATTGTTATGTTATATATTCTCCGTGCGAGGAGTAACGATTATGATGTAGAAGGAGATGTTCGCTCATCACCATGAGGCACCAAGAGTGAACAACAATGTTTTTGGCTAGAATGAAAGATATGAAGAGAAAGTTTTGATAGTTCCGCTAGTGTGCGGCAGGCTTGGAAATGTAACAGATGTTTTAGGAAAATTGAGCGAAAAGGGCATGTGTACAGTGGTATTCGAACCAACGACATTTTTGCCTAACATCCCACTGCGGGGTAGGTCGAAGCAACGGACTAAGTCCGCCACTTCAACAGGCCTGTACCCCTTTTCGCTCAATTTTCCTAAAACATCTGTTACATTTCCAAGCCTGCCGCACACAAGCGGAACTATCAAAACTTTCTCTTCATATCTTTCATTCTAGCCAAAAACATTGTTGTTCACTCTTGGTGCCTCATGGTGATGAGCGAACATCTCCTTCTACATTATAAACAGCTTGCATCAACTGTTCCAGTGGCAGCTTTTTGCATGTGTAACACAGAGAGCCAAAAAGTGGCAAGCACATTTGATAATTATCAAATGAGAACTGACACGTTTCAGCAGCTTTTTGACGGATCGGTCAGAACCCATCATTACCGATGCTCCTTCTGTTCGACAGCCAACAAGCCTTTTTTTTAATCGGTGCCATCAATCTGGAATTGTTCAACAATTGCACAACATATATTGACATGGAGTTTTCATAAGGGCCAATGTCACAATCGTAAACAATCGCTTCTACCGTAAATTTCTTGAGAATGCTATCTTAATCATAGTGAATTACCACGATTATTGTACAGAAGCGGAGTTCCCTTTACAATAGAAGTTGTAGTTTACTTGAGTGAGTTTGCATTTTCTAGAAATTTGCAGAAGATTTGTTTACGTTTGCGACATTGGCCCTTATAAAAATTCCATGTCGATATATAGGTTTTCGCACGGCAATATGATATTAAAGATAACCAAAAATCACATTCGAAATATTTATGCTTCGAATAACAAAAATAAATATCGAGAACATTCTTCTATTCGGCGTGAATGCATGAAGATATTTCTAAAGTAGAAGAACAATATTTTTTATAGAAATCGTTGTAGGAAACTCTGTTGAATTTTGTGGAGCAATCGGCTGAGGAACTTTAAAAAAACACTGCTCCAGCTGAATACTTGAAGAAATTTTAGATATCTATATCTAAGAATCCTTGAAAAAATTCTAGACAACACTTAAAAAATAATTCTACAAAAACCCTCGCAGAATATTTAACGTGAGGAATTGAATACACTCGAGCAAACAAAATTTCTTAAATTTCTTCAATAAATCAGGGTTTTCTACAAGAATTATTTCACCAATTACCATATAGTTTTTAGTTCTTTTAGGTGTCTTCCAGGGATTCCTTTACAATCAAAAAACTTCATAAGTTCAGGGATTCCACCATAAATTTCATCACAAGAAAGTTTAGCAAAACAGCCAATGAAATGCCGGAAAAAACAGCTGAAAGAAACCTATAGAAACGCCAGAAGGGATTTCTCAAGCAACGCCTGAGAAATTTTCATAGAATCTTTGGGAAATTTTAACAAAGTTTCTTAAAAAAATTAAAAAGAAGTCATTGACCTACAGACACTGTAGGGTCAGTGCAAAATTATTTTCGATAGCTTCATGGGCCTAAAACTGAAAGCAGATTTGTAAATAGTTGGATCCTAAAATGTAGGCATTTTTATATTATAAACAACACTTGTAATGAAAATATCATTTTATTAAGTTTTGGAACTCAATTCGTTCAAAATGGTTTGCTTAGAGTAATTGTTTTGTATTCGTAATTCAAGTTCATTGCTACATGATCCGCGCCTTAACCCGGGAAATTTTTAACATTTGGTCCGAGAAACCAGGAAAACTGGAATTTGAAATAACATTGGTGGTCACCGAAGATCAAGATGTAGAACGTCAGGAAAAAGAACATCAACTTTCGGTGCATTTCTTAATTATTTAGATTCAAAATACGACCTTTCATAGTTTTTTGGATTCTCCAACTACAAGAAATGTATAATAAATTTTACGATAAAGGGTGATACGGTCAAAGGAAAACGCGTGTAAATCGGTGAAATCGTTTATTTAAAAAATCAAATTCAATTTCTTTTTCAAGTTCAATTAGTATAAAATTCAGGAAAAATATTCAGTTAGGCTTCCGCTTTTCCAAATCCGAATTGCCGGGCCTTACGCTTGACCCCTGCCATCAGATTTTGTACAGCCACCTTGTCCACCTTCTTCGCCGCAGAAAGCCAGTTTGCCTTGAACTGCTGCTCGTCCTTAGCAGTTTTTTTGGTCTTCTTTAGGTTCCACTTGACAATAGCCCAGTATTTCTCAATTGGGCGGAGCTCTGGCGTGTTGGGAGAGTTCTTGTCCTTGGGAACCACCTGCACGTTGTTGGCGGCGTACCACTCCATGGCCTTTTTACCGTAATGGCAAGATGCCAAATCCGGCCAAAACAGTACGGAACAACCGTGTTTCTTCAGGAAAGGCAGCAGACGATTATTCAAACACTTTTTCACGTAAATTTCTTGGTTGACAGTCCCAGAAGCTATGAAAATGCTGCTTTTCAAGCCACAGGTACAGATGGCTTGCCAAACCAGATATTTCTTTGCGAACTTTGACAGTTTCGTGTGCTTGAAAATATCTGCTACCTTTCCCTTCCTTTTGCCGTATAAAACTCCTGTCCCGGAAGCTGCTTGTAGTCGGCTTTGACGTAGGTTTCGTCGTCCATTACCACGCAGTCAAACTTCGTCAGCATCGTCGTGTACAGCCTCCGGGATCGCGCTTTGGCCGTCGTATTTTGTTTATCATCGCGATTTGGAGTCACTACCTTCTTGTAAGTCGAAAGTCCGGCTCGTTTTTGGCTCGATGCACGGTTGTAGACGATACACCCAGCTTATTTGCGGCATCTCGGAGAGATAGGTTTCGGCTTGAAACTACTGGCAACTCTCTTTGTCGTCTCAGCGGCTTCCGGTTTTCGATTTCCCCCGATCCAGACTTCCTGGCTGTCGACAAACGTTCCCCAAACACTTTAATTACATTTGTAACGGTTGATTTGGCAACTTTTAGCGATTTTGCCAACTTTGCGTGCGAGTAGCTCGGATTTTCGCGATGCGCGAGCAAAATTTTGATACGCTGCTCTTCTTGCTTGGACGGCATTTTGACAACTGAAGAGTGAATTCCAAAATCAAAATAGGAGCAACATTCTACACACACACACCTTCAAAATGAGGGGTGTTCAGGTTTTTTAAATGCAAAATTGAAAGAAATACGTCAAGTTGATATTGACCAAATTTTGACCGTATCGCCCTTTACTCTCTCTTTGACCGCAAGATGATTCAAATAAAACAGATTATAAAGTACAGTTCGTCTTGTTCTCACACGCGAACATGCTGGGTACAAAACTTTTAGATCGCACATAATTTTTACGTTTAAAGTTATGTCCCTGGCCTACTAAAACCAGGAAAAGATATTTTGCCACCGACGTCAGCGCTATGGGCCCTCTACAGTTTATAATCTATCTTATTCAAATGTCAGACCAACCTTCCTTAATTTTAGGTAGCATCAAAGGCTCTCTAGTATACCTTGCAATCTAAAACTACATGTACTTGGTATATAAATTCGTTCCACTTCTCGGAAAGCATCGATAACAAACTTGTTTCGAGTGTTTAAAAACACTAGTTTACAGCATTTATGAACACGGTAAGCTGATCATCATTTCTAATGTGAAATTTTAAACAGAATTCGAAAATGCCGTCAAAAAAAAATTAAAGTAGAACAGTTTTCGAGATTTGGATAAAAATTGATTTTTTAATAAATGAACATAAACACATTTACTTAAAATAGAATATCTTCAACGCGTGTGATCCAATTTCATATATGTTGTCATCAAATGATGATCAGATGATGAATCAAATCTAACAATGACCTTCTCAACATTGCAATATTCTAGGAGTAATAGTTTTCACGCTATTATTTAATTATATGCGATTTTGTTTTTGGATTTGTTAAAAAATTGTGATGAACATATGATTAATACCAAAATAACGTGAACAAAAAAATATATTGCTTGTGTAGCTTAAAGCCAAAGAAAAAACGGAGAAAATAAGGACTCAATAGTGAAAATCGGTTAAACAATGAGGAAGTTATCCTGGTTTTTGAAAAAAGTGCAGAAATGCTGGAAAAAACAGAAATTCGAAAGAAATACGCCCATATCTCTCTCTCTCTCTCTCTCTCTCTCTCTCAGCTCGAGAATATTAAATTGATGCTACGTAGTCTAAAAAAAAAATGCTTTCCAAAACGATACGAAGTTTCGTTCTTCGAATAACTATTCTGCAACACATCGTCAAGATCTAAATATTGCTATCTCTGTGAATGTGAAAATTATCCAAGCCAGTTAGCTTTTGAAAATATCGTTTTCAAGGAGCTAGATGAATGTAATGCATTTGAAATATCTTTCGAGCAGTGGATTTCAACAGACCGGTATAATCTAGAGACCCTTTTGCAACCAGTTGATGAATTTGTATCATATTTTACCGAAAAGTTTGAAAAATGTGTCACTCCCCAAGTAACAGTTTTAGTTTTATTCCAGCCTCATAGCCTCCTTTTGGCTTTGTTAATAAAACTATATTCAAAACTTGTGTTCGCCAACACTTCCTTTATGCATCGTTAAAGCCAAAATGTGTACGAAATGGTCCACTCTATAGACGGTTGTGAAAACAAATTAATAAAAAAATTACAAGTCTATAAAGGTTTTGAAAATGTTCCAGTGAAAGATGTTATGGCCACTTGAGAACCTTCATAAAACCTATTGGCTGCCATTAAAGCCAGCATAGGGCCAACTGGCCACAGCTGTCAAACTTCACGGTGATATCGTGGTTGGTTTTTGTTGTTCTGCTTTGTTCGATTTACTGCTCTTCCGATTCATTTAATGGTAAATAATATCTAAGAAAAAGGTTATAGTGTTGCGGGAAATTTTGTTTGATAGCCAAATATCAAAAAAAAAAATGATTTTTTTTATAGCCTATCATGCTCTAAATCGTATGCGCATTCAATTTTATGGTGAGTATTGGCAAGATAAGAACCGAAAATGAATGCGCTTCGGAAATTATGTGAGCTTACATCAACAAAAACAATATTGAAACAAATAAGGAGTGTATCGAAAATAAGCTATCCACAAACTTTCTTTCAAATTATGTTGAAAACCGATATTTTATTCATACAAAAAATTGATCCTTTATTGTACGAGGTTAAACTTGAACATAATGAAGACCGGATGAAATTTAAGTTATTCCTTCACGAATTTTCGAACTTTGGATCGAATGCTCTTCATCAAGTTCCGGACAAGTGTTGCATCGCATGTTTTGGACGCTTGAGCCCAAATTTTTTTGAACTCCTGCATGTTCCCAGCTGCCTTACCAGTCTTTTTGAAGACCCTCTTCACGATTGCCCAGTTACTTTCGATGGGTCGAAGCCGAGGGCAATTTGGTGGATTGATATTTTTCTCAACGAAATCTATACCCTTTTCCGCAAGCCAATTGAGAGTGGTTTTGGCATAGTGAGCCGACGCTAAATCCGGCCAAAACAGTGGAGGTGTACTATGCTTCTTATATAAAGGCAACAATCTCTTCTGGAGACACTCAGATCGATAGATTTCCGCATTTATATTCCTGCTGTTTTGGCCAAATCACGTATTGACATTGATTTGTTCTTCATGATTAGAGATACCACTGTCTGCTCCAGTTTCGGGTTGAAAGAACCGGGTTTTCTGCCTCCTTCTGGTAGCTCATCCAAAGAGTAGTGTTCCCCGAACTTATTAATGATGGTTTTAACACTCGCATGGTGAATTCCAAACCGCTTCGCCAATTTTCGCATAGTAATACCCTTCTCACTTAGCCATGTGTCCAGAACTGTAATTTTCTACTTCCTTTTCAATACGCGACATTTTGAAAACGCAGAATTTGAACCGTACAAACAAGTAAACAAAAGAAAGCTGACATGCAAACGCACAGCATGCAGTGTTCAGAGCATAAAAAACCATCACAAATACATGCGTACAACGCAAATGGATATGAATAGCTTATATTCGATACACTCCTTATATTCGGTAAATTATTCAGGAATTTCCGGAAAATTTATGGAATTAAATAAGATTATATAAAAGAATGCCAAAATTGGTCTCTGATTTGTATTACATATAAAATTTGGTGTATTTATTTTTTC
Source organism: Aedes japonicus (assembly GCA_034211315.2). Lineage (NCBI taxonomy): Eukaryota > Metazoa > Arthropoda > Insecta > Diptera > Culicidae > Aedes > Aedes japonicus. Next base: position 988 of record JASCZW010002920.1, on the reverse strand, counting down.
AACATTTCAATTATTTTCATATATTTCAATATGGCGATTGGAAGAAATCAATTTATCTTCGCAAAGGCTACTATAAAACTATTTGGTCGTTTTTTGTCAATATCAATTTGCCGTTGAATGCATTTACTGGAGGCAAATGGTTTTTAAGAATCCTAAAACGGCATTTCAAAACAGCATTTTACGAGTTCATAAAGTCAAAATAAAAACCTTCGATAGGAGTAAAAGGAACATTAGAAGACAAGGTTTTATGATCGTTGTAAATAAGTTGTGTAGGTTCTCATAAACCTGATTAAAATTTGAAACCTAATGGCACTCCTAAATGATGATATCTAGTGTCTTTCATAAAACTTAATAAATCTGGATGGTTTTGCAATGTTACTTGGGCCATGATTATATCAAAACCGAACAGTCCTCGTTTTTAAGACACACGAAAAATAATTTAAGCAATGGCAAAGTTGTCATAGTGTGTGATTTTTCCGAAATTTGTTCAAAGTGAGCTATTAGAATAATATCCAAGCCACTGAGTCCAAAAAATGTTTGCATCAGTATAAAAAACTTACTTCGTGGGTAAAACGTGTACAAATTTTCAATTAAATCGGCGACACTCGAAGTTGGTCGGCAGGTCAGTTCGCCTGAAACGTCCTCATATCTCGAAAATAACCTCTTATAACCCTTCTTAGAAATGTTAAGAGCTCCCGTGATATCCAAATACTTAAATAATTTGTTAATTCTAAAATCGGATAGGTACCATCCTGACTTCCACCCTGTCGTCAATTTTGACGCCCAATCCAGAGCCGGATCGGCAATCAGGAATTGCATTATAATTGGGTCGATTTTTACCGTTCTTCTTGTTCTTCTCATTACAGGCCGAATTGTTTCTTCTTCCAAGCGGAGAGAGATCGCGAAAAAAGTCATCACTACTCTGTGTGTTTACATATATGTTGTGCTACTACCGATTAGGCAAAAGAGGAGCAGCATTTGTCGGAGG
>JASCZW010002919.1:0-19711 GCA_034211315.2 Aedes japonicus | reverse complement strand
ACAGATCTAGCAACATGCTTGGGTTTATCAAAAGATTCAGTTTCCACTTCAACGATCCTTATACGATAAAAACACTCTATGTAACGTTTGTGAGACCCCCTACTTGAATACTGTAGTATTGTTTGGGCACCATATCAAGATACGCATAATAATAGAATTGAATCAGTCCAAAAACAATTTGTCCTATTTGCTCTACGAAAATTAGGTTGGACTACCTTTCCGCTTCCATCCTATGACTCACGATGCATGTTGATTAACCTAGAGAGATTAGAAAAGCGGAGAGAATTTGCGATGGTTGCTTTTATAAATGATGTAATTGCACAAAGAGTTAATGCCCCTGAAATATTGGAAAAAATAAATTTTTATGTCCCTATTCGTCCGCGTTAGAATCAGAAACTTGTTTTATATTAGCAATCAACGGACAAACTATGCCAAAAAATGCACCTTTGAATAAAATGTTGTCTTGCTACAATGCAAATTGTGAATCAATAGATATAACAATGAACAAAAAAACTCTCAGGCAAAAATTCTTTTTAAGGTTAGTTAGGTATTGATCATTAAGTTAAGCTAAGTATTTTACGTATATGTAATGGTCTACTACAGATTGACGACAAATAAAGAAAAAAAAAAAAAAAAACCAAAGGAGACGATACAAATTTGGCTCAGCGGACAAAACGATTATGCATGAGCCGGAGCCCACTAGTTTCATTTGGTGTACAAAAACTGATCCATTCACATTCTGTGTATGTTGCTGATTCTGAATACGATGGGTCACCGGCTGTTACAGTTGGCGAATATAACTCATGAGAAAAACAGTTTAGTGCAGATTATTGGAAATGTTTGCTGTAAAATAACTTAATTTCTTCACAGCACAGCAGTAAATGTTTTTTTAATCAGTTCGTTTATTTGTTAGGCATTTGTAACACTTTGCGGAGTCGATATTCAATATTGTTATTAACAATGTTTTATTATTGATTTTAGTAAAAGTGGGGTGCTCGAGGATAGCTCAAGGTTAATGGGTCACATCATCGTTGGGAAGGGGCTAGGCAGGTAACTTATTTAACAGCAGTAAATGATTATATAAGACTTTAAAAGATTTGTTTTGTTTGGGTTACCTGGATTCAAGGTGGGCGCTCAAAAATTAAAATTGATTAACTAGATGATCGGCTTTCACAGCACTCCTGTCGACGAAGTCCAGTGATTCAGATGCTATAGTTGGTTGGCAAGCCGAGCTGACACAAGATTGGGATGGACCGCAGTAGTAGCTCAGACTTAATCGACCGACGGTGGAAAGAGCGTCCGTTTTTGCACCGATAGGGAAATAAAGGCACACGATCTAAGGCCGATCCTGTTTTTCGTAATTATTGCCCATCTGACGATATTTCGCTGTATAGTAATTTGGTAATTTGAATTATACTCTAATTCAAAATTTAGATTACGTTATTATACTCTAATATTAAAATTTAGATTATGTTACATAGAACCGAAAAATTGTTTGCCAGTCCGTCAATCCAGCAACACCTGCATTAATTCTATGAAAGGATTCCATCTGGTAGTATTCGGTACCGTGGGATACTTTTGTTAGTTTAGCTTTAATCCATCATTGAATTCAGTTCTGCTGTACACACTTAGTGTTTTATACTTAGGTCGGAAAATTTGTACTTGTATTTGTAGCTGAAAAAGTCAGTAAACTTTCAGCACATGAAAAGTAAGGAAGATTATAAAAATGTTATATTTTTTTATTAATAGATAATGTTGGAATGAAGTATTCAGTGTAAATTTTGGAAGAATTTATGTTTTCTTCATCTTTTAAGAATTATTTTTAAGTTTACCGACCTTATAAGCTGTTTGAAATTTTATCGAACAGATTTTGTGTGTAAGATTTTACGATTCTCACAATTTCCGTAGTCGTCGTAAGAGCATCGCGTGTTCAATGTTTGTGGGATATTCAAATTGAAGTCCTCAATTCGAAAGAAAACTTGATTCAAAGTGCGGTGAAATGCGAAGAGCATGCAGAGCACTGTATGTACATGCTAAGATCAGTTTATCCAAATATGGGGGAAGAATACCCATAATCGGGAAAAGTGCACATATCCATTTTTGGGTACGTTACTACCTTCCATATTTGAGTATTTTTTCCTATACAAATTTACTGAAATATGGGTATAGTCAAATTTACCCGTAAATGAGTATGAGTTTTGCGATCACAGGTAAACTAAGCTTAGCGTGTAGAGTGTTAGTACTCAACATGATGCGTTTGGAAGATTTACGAAGTTCTAGTAAAATATTCCTAGAACTCAAAAGTACTTCTCAAATTCATAGAGTACTCCTCATTACATCTATATACTAGGAATATGCCTCGATAGTACGGATACATCAACTTCATCACTTCAAATCAGAAAATTGCATAAAAACTATTTGAGTTACACTAGAATTAACTAGTACAGACTAAAAGAAAGAACAAGAAGTTTTTCTTTGCTTTTGGTCTCTATATAGATTTCGAGATGCAACCAGCAGGGTTTAAATAGCAATTTGAATAGAACTTAATTCATTGCCAACAACAAACAATGACAACTGTAACACACCGAATACTTGATCATTGCTCAATAGTGTGAAGTAATATCATGCACTAAATGGAGGATACAGGATTACAAATGAACATTACTGGTCGCGTGTAATGTTCCGAGGACAAAACATACATAGCCGTTAAGTGTTGTACTCAACATATGTTTGAAAGATTTCAGAAGTTCTGTCGTGTGGAACTCACAAAGTACTGCTCAAATTCATGAAGAATTATATTATTCTTTTTCGGGATGATTCAAACACTCAATAATATTTTAGAAAAATTTGCTATACTCAGACGTATTAAGTGTGAGTTCAAAGTATTCGATATTATTTGAAGATTATTTAAAGTACTTAAAAGTACCTTATCGTATTTTGATGACTATTGAAAGTTGAAATTTACACGATATTGATGTTATTGGATTTGTTGATGAATTCAATGGAAAGTGTGTAAAAATTTAAACAATAATTTGCATTCTATAAAATTTCGCTTTGTATGCATTGCAAAAAAAAATTCATTTGGTAATCAGATATTTTATACACAGAAAAAAAATCTGAATTTTCATTGTGATCTAAATATCCGAGCATGTAAGATTGTATTTAATTCCACACGAAGCAGCAACTTGCATGAAATAGTCCTATCAAAGACGCGCTTGTGCATACAACATTATCGACAATGTATGGGATTTCCCAAAAGTTTACATTATTCATAATGTTAATTTGTAAGTTTTGTGACGCTTCATTTATGTGCATGAAATTGAACGGAAATTCACACAACTTTTTCGAGCTGTGTTGTTAAAAAAGTTTGTTAAAATTATTTTGACCCACTGAAACTGTTTTTGGTTTTCCACTATATATGAAATATAGTGAAAACAAATTTAAGGGGGAGTATACAGTTAGAATGACCAAAATATTCATTTTTTTTATTGCATCAAGCGTTAGTAAGTTTCCCGTAGAATACGCTCCTGAAACCTTATTTTCGAAATTCGAACTCCAAGCGTTTCTTTTAATCGTTTTTCGAAGACACCTTTTTCGCGCGTAGCAGTTATAAAGAGAAGCTTGTTCGATAATCAAAACTTATGCCGGTGATAACTCGAAAACAAATTATTCGATTAAGCTGAAACTTATAGGATTTCTTAACTATTCTAATACCGTCTATATAAATTAAAAATTATACTAATATTTTATCATTAAATATGGAAAAATGTGATAAAATGGCGGAAAAAATGTGGATTTTTTCAAAAATGTTACGCCATAAGTGCAATTTTTTTTTTACTAATTCTTTCAATTCATCTACTAAATGTCAATGTTATTAATGTAATTTGTAAACATTTTTCGATAGATTTGAGTAAAAACTTCCCCTTGAATTTTTTTTCATCAAAAATGAGTTTTTTCCCGTTCTAACTGTATATCCCCCTTGAGCAAAATAGAAAGGCGAACTTGCCTGTATAGAACGATATTGTTAATAACCGCAAATCCTTCTTAGCAACGTCTTCACAGAAGTTGTTGGAGCCTTTTCTAATGCCCGGCTGACTATGTAATAGATATTTATTTATATATTTTGAGACTTCATTAAGGGAGTCCGTCAGTTGAACCGCGTAAAAGTAAAGAGAACAAGTAACTAATAAATTCCACTGAATTACTGTTGATGATTTTCTCATCCAAATGGTAATTCGACTGTTGTATTTAACGTACTTAAGTCGATTCAAAATTAATATGGGATTTTACTAAACACGTATTAAAAAAGCATAAGCTTCTACGCTAAGATAGAATAAGAAATATCATCGAAATGTATCCTACAAAAGCATAAACTAACTAAATTGCGTTATTCCCTATGATAATGTGACGTATTTATGGGCATTGGTGATACTTAAACTTGCAGTACATTACTCGTTAATGACTAAATGTTTGTCAGGCGTCTTTCTGCCTATAATAAATATTTGTTGCTTTTAAAATTATTGTACTACAAGCTGCGGAAATCACCGATCGAGAATTTTTTCAACCATCCTGTACTCGCGATTTTTGATTTATTACTAGGACAGGGCACACTCTCATTCTGCCGCACTGTGTATCATGATATTATACATGGGACAGTCCTGTCCAGCGTTGCCAGGTATACCGATTTATCGGTATTTATACCGATTTTTATTCTCAATACCGATATACCGACAAGGGCTCTGAAAATACCGATTTCCTACTTTTTATACCGATAAATACCGATTTTTTATGAAAGTTATTTCAACATTATATTTGGTTTATTATTTATTGGTTATCAGCGTGTTTTTTAGATTTCTTACCCCTTATTAATTATTTTTCAGAAAATATTTTCTCAATTAAAACTGCACCAGATTTGAATAAATAAAAAAACTAAATAAAAGAATAAAAAAGCTTTGAACGAAAAAAAAGAGTAAGTAACGATGATATCCAGTTCATTCAGTCACACATAACATTTTATTAGTATTAAGTTTCAACAGTATCCTTTAACCAATGGCATCTTTTTCCGTATCATTTAATAAAACCACAGATAGACACAATACATTTAACATTTCTTATATGTCAAACGCAAGGGAAATAAATGCCAACTTTCAAACATCGTTTTGAGTTTCATACGGAATTAATTGTATTGATCAATTCTCTTAGTCGATTTTTGGGTAATATCTTAGTCAAAGCAAGTATCAGTATTTAACCTGCAAGACGGAGTTATCCTTTATCGCAACGGATATGCCAACTCGTTTACCTGTAGTTATCAATTATTTTCCGATCAAAGAAGATAAATCGCTACATAGAGTTCGCCCGTTCGAAACTCAACGCGAGAAACATTTGAATTAGTCTTAAATGCACGTACGATGAACAAATTTGGAGTGTTATGGTTGTATGTCTCGTGATAAAACTATCGAGTTTAATTATGATATTAAATGCGCTCAACAAATTAGATTATGTTGTAATTTTAAGCAAAATAAACTCATCAGTCCTATATTAACAAGCAACAATACTTTATACATTTTATAGCTTTTTAATATGGGATTTTCAAAGAAATTATCAGTTTATTGATAGGGGCTACTTCGTCGTAGTTGCCTATTTTCGTTCTATGAAGCAAAAAAATCAAAAATATCAAATACACTATGCGCTCAAGAAGCAGTGTTGAATAATCGATCATATCTTAGCTTTTCGTGACTAACAAATCCAGTGAAATGTATGGAAAAGTGTATAAAATTGGAAGCGGTATACACTAGAATTAATCCGTTTTTGTGTTAAAATCTATTTAAAAAAAATAAGGCATGTGATTAGCGAGATGCTTAGGACAACGGGAGTTGGCTCAAAAAACTTATCGCTATACATGATGTTTTGTTATCATAATAACATCTTAAGAAGTGTGTATTCTAAAAAATATATATTGTAAAGTATATGTATTCAAAGTATACACATTCAATCTCGAGATGGTAAAAATTAAAAAATGGCTAATGTATTTTTATTTTGTTCTTATGTTTACGTCAAACTTTGTTCATATAAAATTTGAAAATAGAAGAAAAATGATCGCCAAAATATATTGTAATCTTATATCAAAATTAAACTATACTTCACTTGAAAAAAATCTGAATTTTACTTTATACCGATAAATACCGATATTTTTTAATAAGCAATACCGATATTGTATAAATCAACCTGGCAACGCTGGTCCTGTCTCATATTCCTTACATTTCTAGACAAAATAGTCAAAAGGTCGAAAGTAACATTTGTAAACAATGACCTCTAGCGTATTTTTCTGGGATCTGCTTGCTCCCACGAACCAAATAGCACCAGAAATAAATACAAGGAGCTATTACCTTCCCGTTGGTAGTGGATGTAGATGTTAGCAACCTGGCATTTCCAGGAAATTTACGTTTAAAGTAATTGTTTACAAATGTTACTTTCGACCTTTTGACGATTTTGTCTAGAATTTCTTCCTTATTCCCCGCACGATGGCACTAAAAATGGTCAAAATATGCTACAGAAATAAGTATAGTAAAATGGATACAAGCGAGCATGTATAGTATATGTATGATACATAAATTCATCCAATTAGATTAATCAGTTTTGATCATTGTAGAATAGTCATATAATCACATCACAACAACTTTAGGAAATGCTGAAAAATCTCCCTTCTCTTTGACAGGTATTTTATTATTTTGAATTGCTTGCCACACTTTTCATGATCCCATGTTCGCTAAAAACGTAACATAATTGGCTCCAATTCAACAGTAAATTCCAAAATCCCTCTAAAAAAAACTAAAATATTTGACCAGAAATTAATCTCAATATGCCGCATCGGTCGTAAATTGTGCCTCGTTCTTTGGTTGCTCCGTTGTGCGCTCCGTTCCTCTCTCGGAAGAACAAAGGCACGGGCGATTCAAAGCTGTGTGTAATCACTGAAGCCGGTGCCCAGCGATCATCATCGATCAGTGTGTACAAGCGACAAGTATGGATCATCGCTTCGAGTATTCAGACAGTGCAACAGCCACCGAATATTCATATTCGGTTACAGTTACTGAATCTGAACGAATTTGTTATGCTATGTTCACGAATGGGTGGCAGTCTGACACACTATTGTTCAGTAGTGTCATGAATGATTTCCAAGCCCTGCCGGTGGACCCACCGACTAATCCCGGAATTAACCGGGTGGGTTGGTAGGCGACACGGGGAGGTGAACTTCCATTTAACGCAGATATTGTCTGGCCATGGCTGTTTTAGACAATACCTGCATAAATAGGGGCATACACAGTCCTCCGCATGCAGCGAGTGCGTGGAAGTCGAGGAAACTGCGGAACATGTGTTCTTCGCATGTCCTCGCTTCGACGGCACGAGATCAGGCATGTTTGCCGTAAGCGGTCACGACAAGATTCCGGATAATTTGGTCCCGAGGATGTGCCAGGACCGGGACGTCTAGGACGCGGTATGCGTAGCAGCCTCCCAGACCGTCCTCGATCTCCAACAAAAATGGCGAAACGACCAAAGGCAGGTCGCTGGGACCACCTAACTACTAAAGCCCTAAGTAGCTAGACATAGTGGGTGCTGAACAAGCACAAGAGCCCCCTCCCCGAAGTAATGCCGAAAGGTGGTTCCGAGGAGGGCCGGGGCTTAAGGCACGGGTGGGTTTTTAGTGGGTCGAGGAGTTGGCACCCTCATCCCCACACCCTGAGTTCTTCAGGTGTCTGGTTGCATATTTAAGATATATAAGACCACCTTCAATATTTTTTTCTGGTTATTCGACAACAGTCACTCGTCAGCTGGCAGTATAAATGGTGTAAAGGAGATTTGGGACGATGGCACTATTCTATCATCACAAAAGTGTCAAAGAAATCTTGGTTTTGGGGGATGGATGTGGGTCGAGACTTCATTCGTGTGATGCCTCGTTTCATGTCCAATCATTATTCTTTGAACGCTAATTTATACCGAGTTTGGCTGAACGACAGCAATCTCTGTGAATGTGGACAAGGTTATCAGGACGCAGATCTCATTATTTGGTCATGTGCTGAGCATCGTGGAGTCAGATCTGAGCTTTATGATTTGTTTCAGGCTCGAGGTAGACAATCCAATGTACCGGTATGAGATATTTTGGCTGTAGCTGGTTTGGAGTATATGAAACTCATTCATTTGTGTTTAACTAACATTAGCCCTAAATTGTGGTTCGTTTAACCGGTTTGTTTAGTATTAGCTTTTTTATCTGTGTGTGTTTTTTTTCTTTCTCAGAAATGTTCAAGTCAAAAAAAAGTTGAATAGTTATAGGTTTTTAGACAATTCAGAATTTAAAATAAATTTGTTACTTAAACCATACCATACTGTTGTTCCTATTAATCTCGAAAAAGCCGCGAGTAACCATTGTATTCCATTTTTTTTCAGTACAGTCTTTACTATCCTGCTTGTTGTTGTGGCGTTCCTACCGTTCACATTCTTGGTCAAAAGTAGCTGTCAGTTGTTGAATATTTTTTAATTTTCAGTTTTTTTACCCGAGCAAACTTGACTTAATCGAAACACATTAACTTGATGAAGATACCACAAATTTGACCGAGAGACTCATTTAAAAAGTTTTGCCCGACTCCCGCATGGAGACCGACCACTGTGCTTTCTGAGGATGAGTTTATACGCAGATTAGCCCTAAGCTAGTTTATGAAATTTTGAATATTACCTGGGTGTGTTATCCAAAACAATTTTTCAAAAAAATTTAGGATGGTTCAAATTATCGAGCTTGCTCTGCTTTATTTAATCCATATCATTTTAAGTTCTTACAATGCTTCCAAAATATGGACATGAATGTACAAGTACATGGATGGAATCGATGAATTTACCGGAGCAGCTTCGATGATTTCAACTACCCTGATCCATAGTTTGCATACACATACCCTTACCGGTCTGAGTACTGACTGGTATCTTACATTCACGAAGGGTAACAATCATCATTAGTAGATAATTGCTTGAGAGGTTTATAATTGTGCGTGCAAATGAGCAGACTCAATTTTCAGCTAAGATTTCGGTTTCTGCTTTTTTTTCCTCATTTCGTTTCGCTCACGTAAAGTACGGTGATTTGATTGAAGCTAACCCGATCAGGGTGTGATCATTTTGAGTTTTATGTTTGGAGAAAAAATTGCTCGATCATAAGGGTTTATTATCGACGTTGTTTTTCGAGCTTTTCGTGCGTTTTTGCGCACTTGAGTAGATTTTTTTCTTCTTCTGCTGGATAATTGCTATGAATAATAATTGCCTGAAAGGATCGTGCTAGCCTATTGGAAAACCGATGCCGTAGGTGCATGAATTGAAAGGTGATTAATAACCCTCTACGAATCGGTCGGCGGGAAAATGGATTTTCTCTGCTTATATAAAAACAAATCACAAATCGTTCACAACACTTTGAAACCTTCCGAAGGTAACATCTGCTATTCTCGAGGGACGGGTCGTGTAATGGTAGAGATGTGTGCGCATACGTTTTGGCCAATTTATGAAAAATTCAATTGAGCCTGCAATTAACATTTAGGAGGCAGCATTACCTTCCATGCTTGTGTTCCAGCCATTTTAAGCATCATGCTGTGAAAATCATAGAGCAACATGTTACGAATCGCGCATCCATTGACCGCCTACCGACGCTTGTTTGATTTGTGATGCATGTATGTAATCACGTGGGTCAGTCTCTTACCGGTATTCGAATTGGCAAAGGCGAAAGCGTCTTGTAACCATCGTTTCATAGAGTTGTGATGTCTTCGCTGGTCCTAAAGCACACTTAGTTGAAGCTCTGAGTATCTGAAAAAGGTACTTATCTCCTTCAATCATTCATTGTATATTGAATCATCCCAACACAGTTCAGGAATTCTGAATCCTTGTGTTGGAACGCTTTTCCACCAAAACAGCTCACGCTTGCAGTTCTCCTTTATTGTCATTCCAAGCATGCAAAAAAAAATAGACAATCAAATTTGATTTATATATTTTATGCAATTTTTGATGAAGTTCCATTCTTCCGTGCAGCATCGTTCCACACAATAGTTTATCCTCACAGTACATCACCGCCGGGACTGGCTGATCCAAGCGACACGTTCGATGCAAGCTAGATTTTACAATGTTAAATCCAATTTGTCCCTTCTGATCGGAAATCAGCGCTGCACAACTATGCTCTCATCTTGTGAAAACATTTTCCGCAACGTTCAATCCACTTCTGCTTTTGTTTCACAGGAGGGAGTAATCAGAATTGTTCGCTCTTCATCGCAGGAGAAAAAAATGCACACACTTTTCAATTCAAAAGTCATCAAAACGCTCACGAGGACGTTTGATGTAAAAGTGAATCATAATACGCATAATTTTCCCGCTGTTATCAGCAGGAATTCCAACATCTGTCTAATTTCTGCACAGCGCCGTGATTGTGTTTGCTCGCGTGCCCGGGTCCGAAAAATTAATCTGCTACATTTACAAATAACATTTAGGTAGAACCAACGCGGCATGAACTCCGACTCCGAATCACAACCGCGCGCGATGTCAAAACTTAATTACAGGTTAACATTTGATCAACTCATAATTCGATACTGGGTAGTTCGCTCGCTCATCAGAGATTTGTGCTCAGCGCGCTCTATAGCGAACTGCGTTGTTGGCAGGGTGGCAGTTGATTTAGAGGAGTGTATAATGTGTTATCGGATGCGAAATCGTATCGAAACGTAAGGAGGGTCGTTCCACATGTCGACCGACCGACCGACCGACCGACCGCCGCAGGATAGAAAACGAAAATTATTCAATCAAGTAAACGCGGGTAACAAAGTTGCTGAAGAGATTTTGATAAAATTATTCAATTTTCGGGCCAGCTGTATGTTCCGATCGGTGGCAACGGTGTGGAAGGATGGTGAGTGGCGGAACGGAGGACAACCCAGCAATTTCGGGTTTAACTGAAAGATCGTTAACTTGCCTCGGTTGGGCGATTGTGGGTGTGGACGCCAAATGGTGCGGTTGAGAGGAATAATGGAAAATATTGCAATGAACATAGCGGGGATTATGGAGAGATGATTGAGGTAGAATCTTCAAGTGGAAGTAAATTAGTAATCTGATGTACGAATAATCCAGATTTGTTTTAAAAGTTCATTCACAAAGTCTCCATTTTCAATTTACATCTATATACAGATACAAAGAAACACTGAATTTTCTGCGTTATCTAATGCACATAGAGGGAATGCTAGATTTGACAGAAAATAATGGGATATTTCATGTAAATTTAAGCCAGATAACGAGTAAATCTAGTCAGTTGTATGAAAAATTGCAAACAATATCGTTGTTTACGCTTCTTTGGCTCGGAATTACACGAGGGGAAATTTTACGCCTTGTTAAAATTAATTATTTTTTCTGTGTATATAAAATTGAAATGCTGTCCGTTCTTGACAGCATTACTCACGAACGACAAGATAGATTTACTTGATTTTTGGTTCGTTTTGGTTCCTGACAGATTTCTTTTAAAAAAATAAAAAAAATACTGGAAAATGAAAAAAAAATCATAAAAACCAAACTTTTGTATGGGAATATCATAATAGACAGCAATACCATCTTTCGAAATGCGAAAAATGATAAAACATTGGAGTCGTTTATTTTGCAATTTTTTCCGGGGCTTTCAGAATTTAACGTGGTTTTCGGAATTCACGCGAGTAAGTACAATTCGCCTCAATTTGAACAGAAACGCGCACAGAAAAAAATAATTAATTTTAACAAGCGCGGAAAATTTCCCCTCGTGTAATTCCAAGCCAAAGGAGCGTAAACAATGATATTGTTTGCAATCTTTCATACAACAGGCTAGATTCAGGCGTTATCTGGCTTAAATTTACATGAAATATCCCATTATTTTCTGCCAAATCTGGCATTCCCTTTATGTGCATTAGATAACGCAGAAAATTCAGTGTTTCTTTTTATCTGTGCGTATAAGAAAAGTATAACATAACTTTTATCGCTTTGGACGAGGTTTTCGTAAATTACGGGTTTTTACGGGAATTCAGGAATTTGCTTGGTTTTTTTAGTAGTTTTTTTTACATCGCACTCATTCCTGTGTAGAGAATAACCTTAGTGTAAACGATGTATAACGTGCACGTACAAACTGGAACGTTTGTATTGGTGACACCTCACAGCGAGATGTAAATTCTCAATCAACAATAGCATAGGGCCTATCACCATTTGTAAACAAACACTGCTGAGCCCTTTTTCTCGCAAGGCCATAGGCCACCCACGCAAACGAATACCTAAATCATGTAGGAAACTTTCACCTACTCGATGATGCTATAGGTTTGCGTGTGTAGTCTATGGCTGGCTAGAATAAAAGGCTCAGGGTGTTTGTTTACAAATGTTGATAGGCCCTATTCTATTGTGGGTCGAGAATTGGAGTGAAGGTCAATAGAAACTAAAAGCATTAGTTTATGTCTTCTGTGTTGAACTATTGGTGTGTAATTACGTTTTACTTCCATTAGTATCGTTCGCCGTGTGATTAATAGTGCATCAAGAAGGTGAAAACGACGATTTTACTAGAATTTGATGAAGAAACCAATAATGTTGTGGTTTCAGTTATTTCCGATTAGTATTGCTGTGCAATGCCTCCAACTAGACTCAGTAATATCGGTCCTGGCAGCGAGATCAGCATGCAACTCAAACTGAATAGGATCAACTACGGAAGGCATGGGCTCGAATGATGTTGAATGAAGAAGAAAGAGCAGCTCAAAATATACACGGTGTTCAATAAGTTCGAATACAAGTTTTCATCATTGCGTAGGTATGCGCCATGTACATATTCTGCATTGGTATTGGTGTCAGCTTTAGCTTCATTCATACGCTACCGAATGTGCGCGGTGTTGACATTCTGTTAGTTGTTGTTCGTTTGTTACGCGCGATGAAAGAGTATCGGGACTTCGTAATTAAGCGTTTTTGAACGGTGAGCGACCCGGCGATATATTCCGGCTGCTGAAATCGCATGGGGTCAAGCGGAACTTTGTCTACGACCATCAGGCGATACCGGGAGACGTCCTCGACCAATGACCGTGCGAGATCCGGTCGGCCGCGTTCAGCGAGGACGCCACGGGTCATCAAGATCGTGAGGGAGCGAATTCGGCGCAAAAAGAACCGCTCAATCCGGAAAACGGCTGCAGATCTCAACGTTTCCATTGGAACCGCTCACACCATACTCACCAAGGACCTTGGTTTCAGGCCTTACAAAAACGTAAGGTCCATGGCGTTTCGGAGGCTACCAGCAAAAAGCGGTTGGATCGAGCTAAGAGGATCCTCTCTCGGCACGCTGGTCAGGAGTTTGTTTTTTCGGACGAGAAACTGTTCGTGCTGCAGCAGCCGCATGAATGTGCAAAATGACCGGGTGTGGGCGCCATCGAGGGACAGCATTCCTGAATCCAATATAAACATCCCTCGGTTCCAAAGTGCCGCGTCGGTGATGGTTTGGGGGGCAGTATGCAAACGTGGTAAGCTACCCTTGGTGTTTATTGAAAAAAACGTCAAAATCAACGCGGCGTACTACAAAACTGAGGTTTTGGAAAAGGTTGTTGCCCCCAGTCTCCGAAGCCCCCACGGCGATGAGCACTACGTGTTCCAGCAGGACGGTGCACCAGCCCATACGGCAAATGTGGTTCAAGCCTGGTGTCGGGACAATTTAACCGACTTTCTGGACAAAACTTTGTGGCCTCCCAGCTCCCCGGACTTAAATCCTCTCGACTTTTTTGTTTGGTCCTATATGATGGCGAAGCTGAACGAATACAAGGTCAGCACTTTGGATCATTTCAAGACGGTAATTCTCAAAATCTGGGACGAAATGCCCATGCAGTCCGTGCGTGCCGCCTGCGACGCGGTTCGAGAAACGTTTGAAGCTCGTTAAGGAGTACAAAGGGGGTCATTCCAAGAGAAATGTTGTAAACGTTCCTTGTAAACATAGCTTTCAATAACATAAATCCAAAAATAAAAAACATGTTTTCATTTTTTAACAAATTTTGAAAGTGTATCCGAACTTATTGAACACCGTGTAAGTGATACACTGAAAGTTAATTTTAGTTTATATTACAAAATCGAAAGTAATACTCACTAATCCATTCGATGTTTTCAGCAACGAAACTGATTTGTTCTTTTATGAAGATACATTCGTAATTAATTGCACGCGCAACTATCAAAAGTACGAAGCTTTTGTTGACACAGAAAGAACATTCGTTCATTGTACGGAAACAATGCAAAGAGCTACGAATATTTGGTCATACATTAAAAGAAACGTCTCTCTGGTGGTTGTATGAAGGACTGAAAGATCTATTTTATCGACTCAAAATGTAATTGACAAAAACAAGCGCAACCATGAGGAATTATCCAGCGTTGTTTTTATTGTTTCTGACATGGGGTTCGAACCTGAATATTTGAAAAGTGTTGATTCTAAATCCGTGGTGGATTTCACTAGGCCACGCTGGCACGTGAGAACAATTTTGATTAATGAGCATGAAGTTGTAGCTCACGACAGCGCTGTGATTTTTATTTTGGGATAGATAATTTATTTCCGCCCATATCAGCAGCAACACCATCATACATGAGTACGGTATAAAAGAGAAACAGCGATTGGCTGGTCATCACGAAGTTCATTTCGTGCATTTTACAAAAAGGTGTAATGATAGCATTTCACCAGATAAAAAGCATTATGAATGTTTCGTACAATATACGAGACATTTGTTCTATGTACAAAATCCATGTTTACGAAACGCGTGAAAGCTACTTTACGAAAATAACGAAAATTTTCAGTGTACAGTAAGAAAGAAACGTAATCGGCAAGTATCAAAAAGATGCTCAAAATAACCTTATTAATTTGATACAAAGGCAGGCCTACATTCCACTAAATCTTCAACGTGCTGCATTGAAATACGACCCTTTGGTTGATTACAATGCTGATATATCAGTCACCATTGGATCAATGTTTTTTCACCGGGATAGAAGATCTGCATCCAGACTACTGAAGAACTCAGGGTGTGGGGATGAGGGTGCCAACATCTCAACCCACTAAAAACACACCCGCGCCTCTAACCAGTAAACTGGCAACCTTCCATCCCTGAGTTTGACCGTTCTGGGCATGGTTGCGTCTCACGATCGTATAAGTAGTGCTACGAGTTGATTACCGCAAGGATCCTGGATAACTCTCAATCTCTGTTCCCGCTCAGGCACCTCTTTGAATTCTTCTTTATCGAAGTACGACGTTCTCCATCTTCGGACGAACGTAGTGGGTGCTCCTCCATCTGTGCGCTGCCTAGCGCTGTAGGTGATGCTATAGCGAACCGTCAGGTGGTCGCTATGAGTGTAACACATCTTCATGCTTTAATGTTGAGTTAGCTTCTTTATAACCAAGTCTAGTCATTTAAAAGTATTTTTAACTGTTATAAAACTTGTGTGTTGCTTGCCATTTTCCACTCTCCAGTTGCTCAATAATCGACTCCGCTTCGTTTCTATAGTAGGTACTATTAGTACCTACATTGTCAGGTCTTCGTTGAGCCTGGCCAAGGCCTCAAGCAAAATCTGCCCACTTGGGTTAGTGAGGCGGTTGATCCACTCCAACGCCCAGGCCTTGAAGTCACTTGCTACTAGCAGCGGGCTACGACCGATTAGCTCCGTTGTCTTCTGCTTGACCATTTGTGAGAAGTGGTCAATCGACCATCTCGACGGCGCAAAGCAGCTACAAATTAACACTCCGTTCACTTTTGCGACCGCGAAGTTCTTGTTTGAGGTGGACACGACCTGTTGGACTGGGAACTTGCCCGTCATCTATAATACCGCCATATTAGAACTATCCGCTACCCAGTTTCCGTTACCAGTGGGGATGCGGTATGAGTCAGATATTATTGCAATATCCGTTCCTGACAAAGTAACTGACACAGCAGTTGCTGAGCCGCCTCACAGTGGTTTAGGTTCAATTGGGTTACTCGCACTGTGTTTAACTTTTTGGTTTACCCTTGTAGGCCGGGCACTGGGACCTCCGTGACGTGCTTGTCGTCTGGTTTCCCAGAGCACGTCATGCATTTGGGGGCTCTTGCAGTCCCGGGCCTTGTGACCTTTTCCTACGCACCTTCGGCATAGATCGCTTCTATCAGGGCCCTAATATTCTCACAACACATGCCCGCACTTGAGGCACTTAAAGCAATCCTTTGGTAGCTGGTGCAAACTCAGTGGGAAAACGGACCACTCCACTTTGAGTTTTTTCGCTTATAAAGGCCGAATCTGTAGCGGTAACTGGCAGTGTATTGTTGCCACTTAAGTCCCAAGTGAACCCTTTCGCAGCCTGGGCCTTGATGGTCGTGGAGATTCCACCAGCCTCCGTGATCTCGTCCTAGTTTCTACATTGGAGAGTCACTACCATGGCTAGACACGTACCTCCACTCCCGCTTATGGGGTTTGTTCGGCCAGCTATTTGCTTTTTTTGTGTTCGTGTCCTACTTAAGCTCTGGGATCATTTCGCCGGTGTGAGAACCGCGAGCTTAGCGTCGCCGCGCATCGCCTTGAGGACGTAGGAGTCCTTAGACTCTTTGCCTCAAAAATCCCCATATGCCAAATTCGGTTCCATTTACTTAATTAGTTCTTGAGCTATGCAGAAATTTGTGTTTCATTTGTATTACCTGGGACTGGGTCCCGAACCACCATAGAAAAAATCCTGCCTTCAAAATCGTCACATTCCAAATTTAACTGCTTTTGCCTGATTAGTCCTTGAATTATGCAGAAGTTCCTGTTTCATTTGCATTAGCGTTCCCCCTTTAAGAGAGGGAGAGGTTTGAAATGCCAAAGTATAATTTCTTGCTTCCATAAACTTTTGGTTCGATTTGCTTGATTAGTTCTTGAGTTATGCAAAAATTTGTTGTAATTTGTTTGAAAGCCCTTCTTTCCAAAAGAGGAAGGGACCTCTAACTACCATAGAAACATTTTTGACTCCAAAACTCCTACATGCGAAATTTTGTTCCATTTGCTTCGTTAGTTCGTGAGTTATGCAAAAATTCGTGCCCCCTCTTACAGAAAGGGAAGAGATCTCAGATCATCATAAAAACCTCTATCTGCCCCAAAAACACCTGCATATGAATTTCCACGCCGTTCGGTTCAGTAGTTTTCGAGTCTATAAGGGTCAGACAGACAGACAGTAATTCACTTTGTATGTACAGATAATTGAATTTTTTGTGAGAACTTGAGGACGAACAATACTTCTATATAGTATTTTTGTTAAGTTTATAATTTCTTATTGAATACAATGCAATTTGTATTTTTCCCATCTTTCTAACCATCTGTCCGAAAACAGTTGCTGTGATTACAAAGCATTAACTTTTAATAACATACATATTTGTGATATTAGACATTTCAAATTGAAGCACTCAATCACCGAACAGTGTAACTTTAGACAAACGAAGATAATAAATCCATAATTAGAGGAGAAATAAGACGCGGAGGGTCTGCTCAACGAAAATGTAATATTTAATTTACTACAAAAAGGGACAGTGGTAATTCAATCACAGTAATTCCATTTCGGTTCCGTTCCGATTCTGTTTTGGTTCCGTTCGGTTTCATTTCGATTCCATAACGATTCCATTTCGGCCAAAAACATCCAATCCACCAAACTGTTCGAAACTTTGCCCAATCGAGACCTATTGGGTTCTAGTTAAGCGGAAATTCTTTGATTATCGTGGAAGGATACATTTTTAAACTAAAATCAGCATATTTTGATACTATTGTACTTCTGATGAATTCCACAAATCTTTTGAAATTTCAGCAAAATTTTTTTTTCTAAATTACTCGATTTGTCAAGATACTATAAATCATGAAATGTTCTTAGAAAATAATGGTAAGTCCACAATATTCCAAGCAAAATCGTTACTCCTGCCCTTCGATTCAGAAAGGGGTATGGGCGCGTTCTGTCGAGTTGGTCGCGGCAGGTTTCGTGTGAATCGGCTGCCCCATCAACGTTCAAGAGGACCTGAACCAAATGGACAGCTTGTAATGATCACTTGAATATGCGGTGGGGGATCATTACCTGGTATTCCCAAATGTAGCACGTTGTAAAATGTTTCTTGTCTTCTATAACCAAACAAGATGGAATTGAGTAAACGAGTACTCATCGGAAATGATCTCTCATATGCATCCGTCGAACCAATCTGAACGGCCGTTGTGAGAATCTCACATGCGAATTCACTAATGCTTTTTTCTGTTCTCTTCCCTATCCTATGACCGCGAGCAATTCCAAACATCCTAAAGTCAACTCTTCAAAAGGTTGGGGAAGACCCACGGAAACACCGAGACAACACAGTAAAGCACGGTATAAACCCTAACCAATTTTACTTTCAGCCAAATTTTCTAACACAAGGTAAGCAATCAAATGACCACTAAAAAATATACTAAATATCCACGACCTAATATATAACGGGGAAAGGGAGGGACCATCCGGGCACCGAAGTGAAACGATATGGATAGGGAGCGTGGGACTGCCTCCTCCTTATTGTTAACATTTTGCGGAACGAGGGCGGGCTCTTCGACCCCATCTATTGGGTTTATACTGTCAAACGAGGGATCGATTCCAATGCTTTTGGTGTGAACTTGCTTTAGGAAGGATATTCTCTTCCCTATATTCGCGGGTTTTACGTAAGTGTATCTACTTACGTGCCCGCCAAAACGTTTTTGGGCCTTCAAACAGGAGCTAGATGATCGTTTTTTGTGTCTTTATTAGAGTGGCTTTCAGCCTTCTGAGCTGGTTCGCCACTTAACTGTATCTCATTATCATCATCAACAATATTCCAAACAAAATCTTTACTTCTTGATTATCGGATAAGTTTCCTAAAATTCTATTGCATTTTCTGGTAGAATAGATAGATTTGAAGTTTTTTTTTTATTAAATAAACTTGCTTCGTACATTTCTCTATACAAATTATGTGATAAGAAGTTTAAGAAAAGTTTTGAAAAATTCTTGATATTTCTGCTAATTTTCATTGACTTTTTTCTATGTCTGAAGCCTTTAGTATAAAGGCATTCTTTGAAATCTTCCCTGAATGACGTATGAGTTTCGATTTCCATGCAGCCAAAAATGTATGACGTTATTGAAAGCTTCCATGAAGTTTATAGTATCGTAATAACGTAAATTACGTATCTTATATTAATAAATTATTATGCATTTCTAACTTTTTCAATTATATTAAGCATTTACTTGTGCTATTCTAAACCATAACTTTTTTGGAGGGGTGTTTGGCAATGTCACCCAAAAAATAAAAAATGTATGGAGAAAAGTCTACGAAGGGGGGGGTTCAATGTCTACGTGGTTTATAAACGGTCCTTATATAAAACGACAAAACACATGGTTTGAAAATCCATCGATTCGATGGATTTTCATTAGGATCATAAATCTACAGTAATTTTCTAATATATTATGTTTTGTACTGTATTGTTTAATAAGCGTACTTGTGGTAAACATTTTTTATGTTTGAAAAAAAACTGATCAGTTTTTATAGTCCCGCTTCTACAATCAGTTTTCCTTAACTCATTGTAGTACATGCATTTAATATCAGCAGTATTAAAGCTCCCAAGTACTAATACTTACTTTTGTGTTCTCACATTAAGCATTTTTGAATGCTTTACAAAGAACTTAAACTTTATTGAAAAATGACAGGCATTTCATCTT
>JASCZW010002918.1:0-21499 GCA_034211315.2 Aedes japonicus | reverse complement strand
CTGTAGAAATGCACTCCGCCTTACAATGTGCAATGCACAAAATGAATTTCGTGAAGACCAGCCAATCGCTGCTTCTCTTCGGTCGTACTCATAAATGTTCGTGTTCCTGCTGGGATGATGGGAAGCATTAATTTATCCCAAAATAGAAATGAAAGCGCTGTCGAGAGTTTTTTTTTGTTGGGGCGTAGAACCACAGCGTCCATTGAGTTGAACTTTTATGGTATGAGGTGTCGAGAGTTAGAACCTCATGCATAAAAATCAAGTACCTTCTCACTAGTCAAAAGTGCCTAGTTAGATCAACCACGGACTCAATAACAGCTATCCCTGAAAATGCAGGATCGAATCCCCCAAGTCACAAACAACCTATCGTTGTTGAGCTTTTTATCTTCAATTATATATTGAGCCGATATAGTAGATATGTCAGTCGTTCATGCAACCAGGGTTGCCACATGCACAGATTTATCTAGATTGACACAGTTTTTTTCAATTTTTTTCATACAGATATCTGTATGTAAAGATTCCAGATTTTTTAGAAAAACCAAGATTTTTAAGATTTTTGGCTCGTCCACTCAAAAACCTCAAATTCAAAATAAGAGTTCAGTTTAGGATTAAACTTTTTAGCAATACTACTTTCAGTGTGCTGATGTAGGCCCACAAAGCAAAATAAAACAATTGACACTGACACTACAGCGACAGATGTCGGTCTGAAAGTCAGTTTGTGTGTGCGGTCCCAACTGATTCCATTATATTTTTTTTGAGATAATTTTTGAAGAAACTTTTATAGACTTTCTCAAAGATTCTCAGACATTCGTTTAGATATTCCTTCTGGCGTTTCTACAGGTATTCCTCAGAAGATTTTAGGTATTCCTCCAGGAATTCCTTAAGGAGTTTCTTCTGACATAGCATCAGCAGTTTTTTTTAAACTTCCTGAAATTGTTGGGTAAAATGATTTGTTGGATGTTTGTTGATTTGTTGGAGAAATCTAAGAAAAAATGTTTGCAGGAATTCCATAATCTCATATATTTAATTCTTATCTGTAATCTGTAATTCTGTAAATCTTTAAATATGTAATTCTTGTCTATAATTGCGCAATGGGTTTTTTATAGAATTATTTTTCAAATTTTGTCTAGGATGTCTGCCAAGATTCTTGCATATAATTCTCCAGATATTACTTCAATATTGTTTCAGGTAGTCCGTTGGAGAAGTGTTGGTTTCAATGTTCCGCAAGCGATTGTTCTACACATTTCGCAGAATTGCTTTCAGTTATTTCTACAAAAATACTGTTTTTCTAATTTAGAAGTATTTTTATGTAATTATGTAAAGGAATTTTGGGAAGTTGGAATAATGCTCTTGATTGAAATTTTTGCTATTCGAAGCATAGTTATTACGAAAGTGATTTTTTGTTTGCTTATAATCTTGCAGTGCGCAATCTTACATATATTTTGCGTAATTACTAAACAGTTTCAGTTCGGTTAATAAAAAAAGGTTTTTGTGCTTCCGATAAGATGGAGCTTAGGCAACGATGGAATCTGACCGATCCGTCAAGAAGCTGCTGAATCGTGACTGTCCTCATTTGATAATTATCACACAGTTCTGTATCCGTCTGCCACCAGATGGCTATAGTTGGAGTCAGTTTTAAAATGGAACATGGAACGGTTTTCCGAGTTCGTGTTGTTTTTCGCGTTCTAATCCAGCAGAGACAACAGTTGTTGTCATCATAATGAGCCGATGACGAAACCATGTCTCCACTTCTTATGCTAAGTATTGCCTCTTATCAACAAAGCGAATCGTATCTTCCAGTGAAAAGCTACGGAATACCTGAACATGCAATCCTGCAATCAGCTGAAGTCTCGCTGATGGTGCTCCTTGCCGCTTTTTGTGAGGATGATTGCCTAAAACACCTGACGGATTTAGGGGTTTCAGATTTCGAGAAACATTTTCGTAAGAAGTCGAAAATATACATCGGTGTTGCTGCAGGAGAAATGCTTAGATCCGGAACTCTCGATGATACGAAGATGGAAGCTTTTTGCTCGATCTGCTGTGCTTTCTATATCGATTTGATTAAACACATCACTGAGCGCTTTGATCTGAACGATTGACAATGAATTTTTTGAGATAAGGACGGTAACCATCTGCAAGGACAATGAGGTGGAAGAATCAGAAGACTTCGAAACTTGTTGAAGGAAACGACTGTATTTAAACGAGCATTATTTATTTTTATGTGATTACTGGCCTATCAGAAGGGCTTAAGTGCAATGATCGATTTCCCCCGAGAACATGAATCCCTCGAATACTGACCTGTTTTCATTTCAGAGCACAAAATGTGAAGTAAAGATTTTTAGCAAGATTTTTGCCGCTAAAGACAGATACAATAGATTTTTACGGCAAAAATTACAGATGAGATCAAAAAATATTGTGGCAACCCTGTATGCAACCACCAAAGAGACGTTTATTTTTTATTGGTAACAAATTACTCGTTGCTCTTTGTATTGTTTTCGTATAATGAACGAATGTTCTTTCTTTGTCAACAAATCAAGCAAAACAATGCATTAGGTCCTAAGTAACTTTGGGAGACTCTCTTTGTCGACTTTTTCTTTGCGTTCCTACGGCTATGTAAAAACATGCTCAAGTATTTTCAACATACAATGCGGTAGTATATGGTGTCGAAAACATCAGCAAATCGTTTAATAGACAAGCTGTTAACCAAAGAGAAAGTCGACGAAGAGAATCTCTCAATGTTACAGAGGACCTAATGCATTGTTCAGCTTGAAATGCTTAGTGCTTGTGACAGTTGCACGTGTAGCATTAAATACGAAGGTTGCTTCTTGTTAAGTACAAATCAGTTTCGTTGCAGAAAACCTTCGATTTCGTAAGATAAACGAAAATTAATTTTCAGTGTAGTAATCTTTTGTCATTAAAAATGATGACAATTCCATTTCCGTTCAATCAAATTATCTGTCTTAGCTTCATCATCACGTTTACATACTTCTGTCAAGCACGTCACACTTTCTCTTTTCACATTCGATGGGTGAGCAAACCTTCTCTGCTGCCATCATCGATTGATTTAACATCTACAAACCCTTCTTGAACCCAGTATCCGTTCAAATCTCTGGAAACCATTCCCTGCCATAAACAACAACTTTCAATCCACCAGGGATTCACATCGATTCCGATCGTTGATGGGGCACTTCTTCTGATCAACACCTTCACGAAACATGTCAGACAGCAGAACACACGCCATGCCACCTCTCTCTTTCTCTCTGTGTCTAATTAATTCCAATGACACTCGTTGAAATGCACTTCTCATATGATTGATATTACCTCATGAGAGACAATTACTGAGTGCGACACAGTTTCGCCAATTTGTTGCTTTTCTCTCGTGTCAAATTCTATCCAGCAGCGTTTCGATCATTTCGCAATTCAACACGAGCCGGCTTCATTTTTCTTTCTGTATCAAACCTTCTTTTGTCACATTCGAATATTATTGCCATTGCCATTGTTACGAGGCAGCAATTGTGCGCCAACTCTGATTGACGCATACAGGGGAGGTGCGGTGTGAAGCAATCATCAGAATAACAAACGATAATTGAAATTGAAAGTGTTAAATGGGCGGTAACGCACACATTGATGATCGATTGTGGCGGAAAGAGTGAGAAAAATTAAAAGTGGCAGCTTGGAGATGAATTGAATATAAGTGGCAAAAAGGTGCCGCTCGCACCTTGCGCGAAGCGCAAAAAAACGAATCGCCGCAATTTACACCGGGATTGGATGTTTCGCGTTTCAGTAAATGGACGGTTTGACAGTGTTATGCACTGGAATGGTTCGTGAAAATTTATTAATTAAAGTCAGCGAAGACCAGCTCACTTTGTTTCGAAGCAATTAGATGCGAACCCGAGGCAAAACAAACGACAAGTGTCAATTAGTTTTGAATTTTGAAGACTCAATTTCTACGATCGTTAGCAATCGGCTCTCAGCAAGCCCTGGATGCAAGTTTGTGTTGCAACCCACAAGAGCCCATGAATAACAAAGATAATGACGAACGAAAGAAAAAAAAAAGGCTCGTAAACTGAAATGGAGCGCCCTCCCACTTGGAAGATTGAGGGGTGGCGTTGCATACATTATTTGCTTTTCTATCCGGCAGATATAGTCATTCATACTCCTCTGTCGCTATAGTTTCTCCGCGTTAGCTAGTTAGCTGTGAACATAATTAGAGGTTTGGCCAATGCGTGCACTCGTGACACCAATGCCGAGCCGATGTTGCCCTGTGGTGGATGTTGTAATCTTTATAGACGTACTTAGAGCTATGTTCACCAATGTGTGACTTCGAACTGCGGGTGCGGGTTGGGTGCTACTAAGTAGGTATTACTTGCTTTGAGAATGAACGGTCATGAAATGGAAACCGGAGCACTTTCTATGTAGCAAACTAGCTGTTTACTTCCAGCGAAACGACACATCATGATGATTATGACATTTTCATGTCGATGGCTGGTGGAATGCATTGTTCAGTCGAAGCTCTTTTCACGGGAATAGCAAATGCGCTGTGATTTGCTGAGATTTTCAGGAAAATGCATGTTTTCTAAATGGTGATCAAACTATACCACAATCAGCTCAATGCACAGTGCACAGTGGTACATAATGTGAATGCAGAGGGCACAATGTCAGCCAAGTATAGTACAGGGTGCGGCAGATAATAATGCGAAAATGTTCAAACTTGAGTATTGGGTTAACTCGTGTAGCTAGTGACTAATTTCTGTCGAAAGTGTATTTGTTTATGTTTACTTTCAAGTGCTGCATCCAAACATTCTATTTGTTTTATTGCAAATTCGTCAAAATGTTTTCGAAAGAAGTGATCACCCGTTTGTTGATCGCCCAGAAGAAGCCGAAAGAGATTGCCAAGGTGGTAGGGTGCCATTTGGCAACAGTTTACCGCATAAAAAAGTCCCTGCAGGATGGTCCGGCGAAAGCCGGGAAGTGGACGTCCACGCTTTGCACGCACGCCGAACGTGATCAAATCGGTCCGTGCAAAAATTGCTCGCAATCCGGTGAGTTCTATAAGAAAACTTGCAAAGGAAGCCAATATTTCGGAGAAATCCATGCGAAAAATCATCAAAGAAGACCTGCATGCATCTTCCAGAGCCAGAGTGAAACGCCACTTGATTACGGACCGGATCAAGGAACTACGAGTGACTCGTTCCAAGAGATTGCTTTCCTTGTTGAAGAAGGAAAAAATGATAATCCTGTTCTCCGACGAAAAGCTTTTCAGCATCGATGCTGTGGCCAACAGCCGCACGAAAATGGAGAACGTTCCGGAACATTGGTGGCGTCCAACGATTTGAAAATGCCGACTGTTTTCATTGATTCTGGAGTTAAAATCAATACTGAAGTGTATATCGGTATTTTAAAGGACCAAGTGCTTCCCTGGGTGAAAGACAACTTCTCCGAGGACCAAAACGTTGTCTTACAGCAGGATGGAGCGCCGTGTCACACGTCCAATCGAACCCAACAATGGTGGAACGATAACATGAAGTTTTGGCCGAAGGATTTGAGGCCCCCT
Source organism: Aedes japonicus (assembly GCA_034211315.2). Taxonomy (NCBI): domain Eukaryota; kingdom Metazoa; phylum Arthropoda; class Insecta; order Diptera; family Culicidae; genus Aedes; species Aedes japonicus. The sequence continues at coordinate 15,945 of JASCZW010002918.1, read as the reverse complement.
AGCAGTCCAGATCTTAATCCGTTGGATTATTCGATTTGGGCATATGTTGAAGCACGAGCCTGCAAAATATCACACCCTAGTGTAAAATCCCTTAAGTCATCCATACCACGTGCATGGCAGTCAATGTCGGAGGACTACGTCCGAGAGGCATGCTCTGACTTCCGGCGTCGGCTCGAAGATGTTATTAATAAAAATGGAGGACACAATGAATCAATTTGTGTAAAAGGACTTTATAAAGATAACTGCACTCGAAAATGTTGAGTTTATTGCTTGAATTAGTTGAAAATGGGATTTGAAAGAAATAGAACAAATTTTTGCATTATTTTCTGCCGCACCCTGTATTTTAAGTGCTTAGTTGTCGTCCGAAAAGTTGTTCCAACACTTAAAATAAAGTTTAGTGTACACTAATAATACGATTGTTTGACTCATCGTACTTTCCTTTAACGATATTGATATGTATTATTTATGAAGCTGGGTTCGTTTTTAATTTCATAAGCGTTGCCAAAAACGTTGCAACTGTAAAGAAAATTCCTGTATTGTGCGAAAACAATACAAAGAATCACGACAATTTTGACTGAAAAAGATATTTGTCTTTTTGATGCTTGCAGTTGCATGATTCTTTAACAGATATGTTTTATTGACTTGAAATTATATGTGAAGGTGTTTTTTCAGGAAATTTTACGGAATGGTTTAGATAATGAAAAAAAAAATTCGTCGAATTTAAAAAACCGACACTCTTAACCCTCATGTGATCGACAGGGTACCCGGGTACCCACCAAATTCAAATGATCATAACTCTGGCAATTTTAATTCTTTTGGCACTGTTAAATTCAAAAACTCATTCGCCTCAGGGACATCATCGGCAGTGACCATTTGAATTCATCTGGTACCAGTAAAACCAGGTTTCCGGGGCTGTGTTCCGGTACGGAGACACAATATCAGAACATCTATTGAATTTCCAGGAATGGATGTCAGAATCTTTGCAATAATTCCTAGAATCTATTTATATTCTACTAGCTGAACCCGGTGCGAGCCTTGCTACGCATGCAGTCAATCAATGAAAAATTAATAGAACTGGCGCGTTAATTTTTTTTTCTGAATGAATGTGGTAAATTTATTTTTGTTTGCTAATGTGTGTAATTTCTCAAAAAAAAATTAAAGTTTGTGTTTTTAATTTCTTCTTTCTATGTAGAAGAATTTTATAGACATCTTATCTTCAAATTATCTTCAAACGGAGTCGTATCCTTTCAGTTTGATCATATTTTTTTCTTGCAAAACCTTAGATTAACTTCTTGTGCATATTGTAGCACTAATAGTAACTCAAGCATCCCCCATTTTTGATTACGAAGGGAATAACCTTCTTTCAGAACGTGCTGTTTACCCGAGATATTCCCCTTTTTTGGTTTAGTTGCATGGATAATTCTCATGTTTGGTTCAAATTTCTATTGCAATTTTTTTAAGAGCCACCCCCCCCCCCCTCCAGGAGGGAGGGGTCTCGAACCACCTAAGAAAAAAAATCCGGCCTAAAACCCTCACATGGCAGCCACATGGAGCTTCGAACCATCATAAGAACTTTCTCCGGCCCCAAAAGCCCCAACGTAAAAATTGTCTTACCAGTATGTCTAATTCTCATGTTAGTGTTTCATTTGTATGGAAGCCCTCCCTTCCAGAGAGGAGAGGTGTCTCAAAACATTGTAAAAACATTTCTTGCCTACAAGAACCCCCATATTCCAAATTTGGTACCATGTGCTTGTTTAGTTCTCGAGTTTTGAAAAAACAAACTGTTTCATTTGTATGAAAGCCATTCCTTCCTGACGTTTAGAAAAACCATAGAAATATTTCTTGCCTCCGAAAAACCCTCCATGCTGAATTTGATTCCATTTGCTTGATCAGTTCTTGAGTTATGCAGAAATTTGTGTTTCATTCTTATGAGACCCTCCCTCCACCTTGCAGAAAGGAGATGGGTCTCAAGTCACCTTACAAATATTTCTTGCCCTTAGAAACCTCCACCTGCCAAATTTGGTTCCATTTGCTTGAATGCTTCTCGAGTTATGCAGAAGTTTGTATTTCATTCGCATGAGAGCCCCCCCTTTCTGAATGAGGAGGGATCTAAAACTATCATGGAAATATTTTTTGCCTTCAAAAACTTTCACATACAAAATTTGGTCCCATTTGGTTGGTTGGTTCTCGTCTTATGCAGAAATTAGTGTTTCATTTGTATAAGAGGTCCCCTTTACAGAGATGGGGGGGTCTTCCACTATGATAAGAACCTTTCCCAGCCCCAAAAACCCATGCATACAAATTTTCACGCCGATCCGTTCAGTAGTCTCCGAGTCTATAAGGTTCAGAAAGGCAGACAGACAGACAGAAATTCATTTTTGTATATGCACTGCTACGCCTGCAACCAAATAAATAAACATTAGAAAGAACTGACGCTTTTTTTTTTTCTCTTCGATCGGTCAGACAGAAATTCATTTTAACATATATAAAAATCCGGCTTGAAATAGCCCCCACATGTCAAATGTGGTTTCATTTGCTAAATAGTTCTCGAGTTATGCAGAAATAAAAGTTTCATTTGTATGGGAGCCTCCCCCCTTTCAGAAGACAGAGGGGTCTCAAACCACCATAGAAGTATGTCTCTCCTTCAAACAAATCCACATGCCAAATTTGATTCCATTTGCTTTTGTAGTTCTCGAGGTATGCAGAAATTTGTGTTTCATTTGTTTGAGACCCCCCCGGACCCACTTTCAGAAGCTTTCCTTCAAAAACCTTCATCTGTCAAATATAGTTCCATTTACTTAATTAGTTTTCGAGTTATGCAAAAATTTTTGTTTCATTTCTATGGGAGCCCCTCCCCATTCAGAGGGCAGAAAGGTCTTAAACCATTATGGGAATATGTCTCTCCTTCAAAAAAATTCACATGCCAAATTTGATTCCATTTGCTTTATGAGTTCTCAAGTGAGGCAGAAATTTGTGTTTCATTTGTGTGAGAGCCCCCCCCCCCCCACTTTCGGAGGGGTCTCCAATCATCATAGAAACATTTTTCTCCTTCAAAAACCTCCATATGCCAAATTTGGTTCCATTTTCTTGATTAGTTCTCGAGTTATAGAGAATATTGTATTTCAATTAATGGAGCCCCCCCCCCTTCAGGACGAGGAGGGAACTGAAACCATCATAGAAACCTTTCTTGCCATCAAAAACTCACACATGCTAAATTTGGATGCTTTTGCATGATTAGTTCTCGATTTATGTAGAAATTAGTGTTTCATTTGTATGAGAGCGCCCCTTTCCAGAGAAGGGACAGGTCTTTAACTATCATAAGAACCTTTCTCAGCATCAAAAATCCATGCATACAAAATTTCACGCCGATCGGTTCAGTAGTTTTCGAGTCTATTAGGGTCAGAAAGACAGACAGAAATACATTTTTATATGTATAGATATGAATTATGAGCCATACACCGACTTGTTCCGGGTACGGTTATTCTGTAACATGTTCCCATGGGACCTAGAGAGACCATAAACATATTTAGGAAGAAATCATGGCAATATGGGTTTTCATGAATTCTGGCAATTTCATGGCAATTTCATGAATTCTGATACCCATTTTGCCTAAACATGTTCATGGCAACTCTAGGCCCCACGGGAACCTGTTACAGAATGGACGTTGAGGGAAAAGTCGGCATATGGCCGACAATGTAAAAGAAATAGTTTATATGAATTATTTCAAAGATTTTGTCATCCATTCACGGAAGTTCAATAGATGTTTCCAAATAGTATCTCCGTACTGGACCACAGCCCCGGTAACCCGGATTTACGGGAACCAGATGAATTCAAATGATCATTGCTGATAAAACCCCTGAAGTGAATGATTTTTTTTATCTAACGATGCCAAAAGAACAAAAATCGGTAGCCGGAGTTTTAATCACCCAGGGTACGATCATTTTAATGTGTTTTTTTTTATCGAACATATACGAGTTAATCCTCTTGGTCGTGTTGAGGCATGCCAACAAAGTCTGTACGGATAATTTGCAGACACCCTGTTCATCTTCATGTAAAATTTAATTTCTGTCTGTCTGTTTAACCTTACTTCTGAACCGATCGGCGTGAAATTTTAATTGGAGGGGTTTTTGAGGCCCGGAAAGGTTCTTATGATAGACCTCTCCCTTATCTGAAAGGGGGAAGGGCTCCAAAACAAATGAACAGCAGTTTCTGGATAACTCAAGAACTAAGTAAAGCGAAAGAAGCCGAAAGTGGGCATGTGGGGGTTTCTGGAGACAAGATATAATTCTATAGTGGTTTCAGACCCCTCCCGTCTCTAAAAAGTGGGGCTTTCAAACAAATGAAACAGAAGTTTCTGCATAAATCGAGAACTAATAAAGCAAAAGGAACCAAATTTGGTATGTGGGGATTTTGAAGGCAAGAAATGTTTCTACGGTGGTTTGAGAGCCCACCTTTCTATGGTAGATGAAATGGGGGGGAGGGTTTCTTACAAATGAAACGCAACTTAGGTATTACCACACGAATTTTTTTTTCATAATAAACGGCTGACATAATTAATTATTATCATGATCACATTGACGGCATCTGCGCATGTTTCTGTCCACCTTTAGCTCAGTCGATAAAAGCGCAGCTACAAAACAACATCATGCTGGAAGTGGCTTGGTCCGATTCCCAGTCTGATCTAGGAATATATCGTTAAGGAAAATTTCTAGACTCCCTTGGGCAAAGGGTATGATTGTACAGGGTGCGGCAGAAAATAATGCGAAAATTTGTTCTATTTCTTTCAAATCCCATTTTCTACTAATTCAAGCAATAATATCAAGTCCTTTTAAACAAATTTATTCAATGTGTCCTCCATTTTTATTAATAACATCCTCGAGCCGACGCCGGAAGCCAGAGCACGCCTTTCGGACGTAGTCCATTTGACATCATTGAACAAAACTTCATGTTATCGTTCAACCATTGTTGGGTTCGATTGGACGTGTGACACGGCGCTTCATCCTGCTGTAGGACAACGTTTTGGTCCTCGGAGAAGTTGGCTTTCACCCAGGGAAGCACTTGGTCCTTTACAATACCGATATACACTTCGTTATTGATTTTAACTCCTGCATCAATGAAAACAGGAAACATTTTCAAACCGTTGGATACCACGAAGCCAAACATCATGACACAAGCCAATTGAAATTTGAATTTCACTTTTTCCGGAACGTTCTCCATTTTCTGCGGTGAAATAAACCGGTCCGTGCGGCTGTTGGCCAACTAGAAAAGCAATCTTTTGGAACGAGTCACTCGTAGTTCATTGACCCGGTCCGTAATCAAGTGGCGTTTCACTCTGGCTCTTGAAGATGCATGTAGGTCTTCTTTGATGATTCTCCGCATGGATTTCTCCGAAATTTATTTTTATTTATTTTTATTTTCGTCAACAGATAAAAATGTTCATCCCAATGACCCTTTAAAAAATTAAATTACATACGAAATTAACAAAACTTAACAAAAACATATACGGAAACAACGCTTATTAACCTCACAGGATACATTAAAATCAAACATGTTCATAGCAGCTGTTGACAACGCGGCACATGCTTTGCTGCAGGTTCGTGTTTGCCGTAGCTGGTCCTTGAGTGCCGGAACACGAAGAACTGTTGTAAACGGAGATTTCGTCGTCGAGTGTTGATGGTCAAGAGATCCAGTAGAGCAGAACAATCAACATTTCCTTGAAGCAGATCACCAATGAAACACGCTTTGGCTACCATACGCCTACCTTCCAACAGATCCAGGTTGATGAGCTTGCACCGACTTTCATAACTTGGCAATCTGCGAGGGTCTTGCCAGCGAAGATGTCGCAAAGCAAAGCGTATAAACCTTCGCTGAACAAGCTTCGATCCTCTGGACTGCGTTTTGGTAGAAAGGGACCAAACGATGGCACAGTATTCCAAGAAAGGGCGAACCAAAGAGCAGTATAATGCCTTCAGACAGTAAACGTCCTTGAAGCTTTTTGCGAAGCGGGAACATAAATCCTAGCTGCGAAGAGGCCTTGGAAACAATATACGAAATGTGAACCTTGAACGACAGTTTGGAGTCGAGCATTACTCCCAGATCCTTGACCGTTGTTTCTCGTTTCAAGCGCGGCACCTCGAAGGATGTAGTCGTGGAGATACATCGCACGTTTTCGGCCGAAGGAGATAGTTGAGCATTTGGATACATTTAAGGACATTCTGTTGATTCGGCACCAGTTATCGAACACTTGCAGTTCCTGCTGAAGAAAGTGTGCGTCTTCCGGACATTTTATAACGTAGTACAGCTTCAGGTCATCCGCGTAGGATAATTTCCAGAGCATTTGAGGACCAAGTTCATGTCGTTCATATATAGCAGGAAAAGGAATGGGCCAAGGTGGCTACCTTGAGGAACGCCGGATGTTACCGGAAAGCTAGATGAGGCGTAATCGGCAGTCTTCACGGACATAGTTCTACCAGTCAGGTATGAACGGAGCCAGTTCAACAGTTGATCGTGTACCCCGTGTTGCCGTATTTAGAAATGGCAATCTGATGGTTCATTTTACCGAAGGCCGCAGAGATCTGTATAAATGGCGTCTACTGATGACCGCGTTCCATTTCGCGCATGATGAACGATGTAAATACGGTTAGATTGGTCGCCGTCGAGCGCTTGGTCACAAAACCGTGTTGGTCTGGAGAAATAGTCTGTGAATAGTCATTGACCAGCCTTTGGAGAACAATTAGTTCAAATAGCTTGGATACAGAGTTTAGTGCAGCAAATCCCACGATAGTTGGCGACGGACCTTTGCATCCCTTCTTGTGTATTGGGGCATACAAATGACTCTTTCCAGCATTCAGGAAACTCGCCGGACGTTATAGACAAATTGAACACCGTAGCCAGGGGCGCAGCAAGTGTGTTTAGGCAACGCTTCAGGACAATTGAAGGAATACCGTCAGGACCGCATCCAGTTGAAGTTTTCATCTGCTTCCCGGCTGAAATCACCATGTCACTATGAATAGTGAAAGCAGAGCCAAATACAGGCATGCGGGAACATTGCTAGTAGCCGCTTCGAGGCTCTCGGCGTCCAAAATTTCGTCGCAGAAGACACTGCTGAACTGCGTACGGAACAAGCTGGCGATATCCACGATAGTGTCTGCTTCAATAGTGCCATCAGTCATAGTAGAGGGTAGGCCGGTTTCTTTCCGTTGTTCGTTCTGCAAACCGCCAGAAGCTTTTCGGGTTCGTTTTGAGACGACTCTGCAATTGAAACTGATGGGCGTTGTACAAGCTGTTATTGAGGTTTTTGTAATCGTCGTTGGCACGAGCGTAGTTTGCCCTCGTAGAATCGGTGCGATATCTGCTGTGTTTCTCAAAGCAGCCCTTTAACTCGTTTCAAGTGTTTGAGGTCAGAATTAGACCAGGCAGGTTTGGGAGGCTTACGGTTGATTTTCTTAGGCACGAATTGATCGACGGCGTAAAGCAGAATACAGCACATAGTCGAAGCAGCAAAATTTGCATCCCCGTTTGCAAGAGTCGTGTTCCAGTCCACGTCGGCGAGAAAGTTGTTCATTCCCTCGTAGTCAGCATGGTTGAAGTCATAATAAACATTTTCGAAGTTGTCATGGAAGCTGTACTCAGGATTTAACTCCAGCGTCAGTAGCAGAGGGGAATGGTTTCTGCAGCTTTTGACAAGCGGTGTCGGAGCTTGAATGACAGAACATCTTTGACCCAGTTCTTCGGTAATGAAGCATAGATCCAGCAAACGATTGTTGTTGTTCGGAATGCCGTTAACTTGCCGAAGTCTCGCGGTAGAATAAGCACCGCCAAGCAGAGAGATGCTGGTCTGAATGACGAACATGGCGCATCTGGATAGTGGAAGCCGTTGGTATTGATATGCCATGAAATCGTGCTGAGGTTGAAATCTCCACAACGACGATGTTGTCGCTGGGTCCCATTTGTGACACGATCCAATCCAAAGAAAAAGTGTGCTTATCGATGAGGCTGCTGTCGTTGACACGATCAGGTGATATACACCACGCACATAAACAATGTTCCGGTTTTGTGATATTGCCACCCAGAGATGTTCAACCGTTGAGTTTTCGGGAGGCTTCAGGAGGCGAGATTTGAACGTTGAGCGCACGGCAAGAAGGACTCCGCCACTAGATTTCTTGTTGCTGTTGAGCGGCGATCGATCTAGTCGGTACACATCGTACGTGTCGTCGAACAGCTGTTTCGATAATGTGTTACCGTTTAGCCATGTTTCTGGTGAAGGCGTAGATATCGCAGCATGCGTCGCCGCATGCCAACTGGTACTCGGCGAGCGAACTGTTAATGCCTCCTACGTTCTGGTAGTACAGAAGAGCTTTAGATAAGGAGGCAACGGAATCGGCCGGTATCGATCTAGAAATGGAAACAGGCATCATTAGAAGAAGGATACTTGCCTGATGGCAACTTGGAGAGCCCCTGTCCCCGTTACTAGACCCAGGCCGGGACGACTTTGACGGCTGGAACGGGCAAATACAGCGTCACTGATACCGGTAGTGGGCACAGCTGGGCTAGGAGGGTCCAGGGCCTCCATATTGCTTTGTGACGTGCGTCCCAGACCGGTTGAAGTGGCGGTCGATGTGTGTTGATGATGAGCAAAACATGTTAGGTGATGGGTATGTAGCGGGCTGGTTGAGCATAATAGCGGCGAGTTACTGCAAGCATCAGCATGCGAGGAAGCGGCACTGGGAAATCGGGAAAGCACCAGGAGCAGAATACCTTGGATAACACACATACTTGCCTGGAAGTTCAGGTTGGGAGACCCTCCCCCAACTCCGACCACAGAACTGGGATGGCTGGGATGGCAGGAACTGATGCTAGATAGATGATTAACTTCTGATTGGCACGACTGGGTCGGAGCGGTTGAGGGCTCCCGTAATGCCTTGCAGTGTGCATCCCGGTTTCGTGATAGTTATGGTATCGAACGTAGGATGACGACGGTGGTTTAAATCAAACGAGGTGTTTTTTAGAAACCCCTCGTCCGGATTTTTGTCTTGGTAGTTGACAAATTCCCGAAAAAAGATCCCGTCTGGCCATGTGTCGGCACTGAGAGCCACCTCACGGTACTTTTCGTCGACCCCAATTTTAAACGAAATGAATCGCATCGCCGTTACATCAGCGTCCTTCTTCACTAACTTTCTAACCTCGATCGGTTCGTCGCAAGGCATACATTCAGTGGCTAAAGCGAGAATATCATCCTCCGTAGACACTGACTGCAATCCGAGACAGAAATATCCAACATTTTTCTGGTCTCTGGGGGAACAGTTGCAACCGATGGAATGTTCGCAGATGGCTTTTTTGTGCCGCGCGATAAACCAGGGCTGATCGGGTGAAATTAATCCTGCTGCGCCAAACGATCGTTTGCTGTTACTTTTCCGAGCCAGACCAGGCCAACCGGAGGATAAACCGGGTGCAGCGGGGGTAGTAGGGGCAGCGGCAGGAACAGCAGAAATTTTCGTGACCAGAACCTTCTGACTTGCTCCCTGTTTTTTCAACTCTGTTCTAACTCCTCCAGAGCTGAACGATGTGTTTCGCTCAGATTTTGTAATGCCTCCGTTAACGCCCCAAAAGCGTCCCGTACGTGTTTTCGAATTCATAATCCCGGAGCAACTGTTGCAAAACCAGAAGAGATTAGGTTGTCCGCCAATTAAATCCATGTTTGCATCGAGATAAGGAGACGCAATCAAGATGAGTAACTTTTTCGCAAAAACCCTGGCATTTAATAAATTTTAGGTTTTCACCCGTTCAGAGCACTGTAGGCAGCTTGATTCCATCCTGAAGCTTTTATGCTAGATAACAAGCACCAGCGGATATGCAACACGCAAAGCGGTTGAAATCGTTTGTTATGGCAGGGAGTTGTGTGCAATTTTCAGTGCCGTTACCAGATGTCGCTTCGAGAAAGAAAAAAATGCGTAGGGAGGTGATAGGCAGAATCTTTTGTTGCAACCGTCGCACTAAACACTACACTAAACAGTCAAAATAAATGCACTTTGAGTTTTCAAAATAATAGAACGACACTAGCGCGACGAAACAAATCGATAGACGAAACGATTAACAAATAAACGCCGATTTTAAACACAAGGAATATTCAGAAAAAAGGTAAACAAAATGACGATGAAAAAACCGTGTTCCGTATCGACAGATAGAGTTACCAGTACAAATATTGGCTTCATTTGCAAATTTTCTTATAGAACGCACCGGGCTGCGAGCAGTTTTAGCACGGACCGATCTGATCACGTTCGGCGTGCGTGCAAAGCGTGGACGTCCGCTTCCCGGCTTTCGCTGCTTAGGACCATCCTGCAGGGACTTTTTATGCGGTAAACTGTTGCCAAATGGCACCCTACCACCTTGGCAATCTCTTTCGGCTTCTTCTGGGCGAGCAACAAACTGGTGATCACTTCATTCGCGAACATTTTGACGAATTTGCAATAAAACAAATAGAATGTTTGGATGCAGCACTTGAAAGTTAATATAAACAAATACACTTTCGACAGAAACTAGTCACACGAATTAACCCAATACTCAAGTTTGAACATTTTCGCATTATTTTCAGCCGCACCCTGTATCCAGAGTACCAATCGGTGAATTTCGTGCTCACCAAAGCTATGCAAACCAATGTGCGTCGGGTTTCGCCCTCACACTCTTCCTAGACGAATTCGTTAGGTGATACCGTTCAACAATCCGGAGATTCCTCCAAACAATCTCGTTCCTCCAACCAGAAGATGTTATTGACAAGCCGGCGAAATTTCTTTGGAGATCAAACCGGCTGTGTTTGCCAGAGATATGCCTCCATTTTGAAGGATCTGCGATACCTTGGATTTTTAAGACCCGATACGTGACCAAAGTGGTCCAGACGTTTGAAGAGGCTTTTATCCACCACAAAATTGAAATTTAATCCGTCCAAAAACATGCAGAAGCGGAAGTCCTCTTTAAATCTCGGATCTTCTGATATAATAACGCCGTCAATAGTGCGCCACACAGAATTGACTGTGTCTTCAGTGGTTCTACCTTGAATTTGGACGACACCAGTCGAACCTTGAGGTTTCCTTCCAAATCCTGGCTTCTTACATAGACACATCCTTCATATGCCTTACTCGAAACGTCGGAAAAGCTATGCTTCGATCAACTTCGCTTCAGTAACAATCATTCAACGATCTATACGGATATCTTTGAATAGAGGAAGCTCAGCATAGTATTATCTCCACATATCACCCACCGTCGAAGGCAGTAACTGATCTCAGTCCAATGGTTTGTCGTCTTTGTTCCTGATCATCCATAGCTAGCTGCATGATGATTTTAACTGTAGTGATTGCAGCACCACATAGTCCTAGTGCATAAAAAAGACTTGCGATCACCAGAAAAACCTATCGTTTGGTCAGATTGTTTACTGTATTCTGTATTGTTTACTTCGTATATTACTGCGATGGGCATCCAAGTCAACCCTAAGGTCTTAACAGTCGGATCAAGGTCTAGATTAGTCCTTCTCGATACTAGAATCTCCAGACAGTCCTCGGAGACACCTGCCAATACCGATGGATTGTTCGATGCCCATTTCCGAAGTTTGAAGCCTCCCTTGGAAGTTATCCTGTTGAGTTGCTCACAAAACTGTCATGCAGCCTTTAACGTATCCGCTCCACGTATCCTTCGTGGCCGCTCTGGCAGCTATTGGGTAGTCTGTTCTCACATCCATTCAATGTGGGCGTTGCTAGAAATGGCGTAGGCTTCCTTCCGTATGTGACAGAAAAGGCCTAAGACTGCAGGGAGTCCCTCAATCGTAAGACATGTTCTGAAACCAGATGACAAACACGTCACTGTAGGTCCTAAGTGACCAGCCTACAATAGAAAACCACGGAACTAATCGACAGTGCAGGTAGCCAAACTAAACCTGAACCTGAGGCAGCTCAGCAACTTTTGTGTCAGGCATTTAGTGAGCTGGCATCGGATATAGCCATAATGTCCGACCCATATCACTTATCCTCCTGGGATCCGGATAGGTCAAATAAGGGCTTTACGGTCGCAAAAGAGAATGCAGTGTTCTTCTGCAGCGGCTTCGCACCGCCAAGATGAAATTCACAAATGGTCGATCGGATAACAACGGAGCTGGCTGGCCTAAACAAGTTGGTAATAGCGACTTCAACACCTAGACGCTAGAGTTGAGGAGTTACCTTACCAACCCAAGGGGCCAGGTTCTGCTTGAAACCCTGGCCATTGAACATTGATAAGGGTTTGATGACCATTTCAAAATTATCACAGGTTGATTTTTGTACTTTCCATGGATACTTTGGCATGGATACATTTTTCAACCGTATTTATGAGTAGTGACCATATTAAATGATCTTCCTTACCGACAATATTTTTCAATACAAGTGACAGTCTTATGGTTATTGGTAAACGCAACAAATCATTTGATAAAAATATCAATTGTAGAAGCTCATCAACTCTTCTTTGAAATGTAGATATATGTTCATTAGTCCATTTGCAAAAATATCGTTGTGTATTGTACATTATTGAATATTCATTGCTTATTTTACCACTTCCATATGAAATTTCTAATTTGTCCTAAAACACATTACAACTTTTTATGGCTCATTCCCAATTTTATGCATGAATTTGTGTTCTGCTCTCTGGTACCTATTCAGTTTTTAAATGGTGTTTTTGGTTATTTCATGGGAAAGTTTTTACGAAATCAAATTATGTTTGAATTTAAAGATGGGTAACTGTATCTACTACTTAGGACATTAGAGTTTTTTTTTATTGTGGTTATTCAGTTATTTATTGCTCATTTTATTATTTTAATGGGGAAATAAAATAGAAATTCAAGACATATGCGAGTAGTTTAGTGCTCCAATTTCATCATTAGGCGGAAATCAAGCCATATTTAATTGCACATATACTAATAGTTGTTGCTTTATTTGACAGATTTACCACTCACAATTAGATTACACGACGATCTTTTCTCATACAGCTACAGCTACATGCAGCTACAAAGCACCACCATGCTGGAGATGGCTTGGTTCGATTCCTGGTATTTGTCATCAAGGACATTATTTTTAATCAAGGAATTTTTCGATGGGTTTGGAGTATAATTATGCTCAACTAATAACAGTAATAGTGAAAGTGCATTTTGAACAATAAGATGAGAACAGGTAATAAACTAATTGTGACTAACAATAAGTTTGAAATGTCAAAAAAAAAAACATCAACAAACATGCAGAAATTGATCAAGCATTTGCCACCTACCTCTCCCTGTCGATGTTGACGAGCGCAGTTTTCGACGCGGTTCTTTTCCCAAAAGGCGTCCGGTCGGATGACGAGAAAACTGTCCAGGTTTTGCTCCAGAAGCGTGTGCACATGCCTAATGTATTGCCGTGCCGAGCGCCAGGAGCATTTCTGCGCATCCAGGATCACTGCGAAGCCATTGTTGATAGTTTCCGTGCTGGGAATATTTGAAAGTTGAAATTAATTTCAAGATGCTAAAAATGTTAACAAACAATTGTCGAACCTGAGTGACGCCAGAAGATATTTGACGGTCGTTTCCAGGAAGCCCTTCATCCACGGTAGGTTATCGTAGAACGGAACCGGGATAACGATCAACGGATGTCCATCGCGATCTCGTCCCCCCGGAATGTACGCCGTCTGCGTGTTCAACGCATTCAAAACGTCCGCTTCCATCACTCCAGCTATCCAACTATCGACCACACACACTCAGACACACCTTCGGATTTAACCTACCCTAATCTTCCCTAAAACCGGCCATTGACTGGTAATCGAAATTCCGAATGACTCACTGTCACTTTCAAACCCCAATCTCGAAATTCAAACCGTAAGCCGGCGTCTAATCACTGTCGGTTTCTCACACTCGGTCGGGCGGCGTGGTTTGAAATGGATCACTATATTACACTTCGTCGTCGTGGCCGCAAATCGAACCCCCGGACACTGCCAGGCGTAAATCTATAATTTACGGTTTATTTTGAACTTTCGATCAACAACATCAACACCGCAAACTGACCATCACATCTTCCTAACGACGCACATAATGGCCTAGTCGACGTCTCGGTAAGCCGTCTCTAATCGATTCCCCAGACGAATTTAGTGACTTATTTCAGTGTGTGAGTGTGTGTGTTATAGATATTTGTTTTCACTTTCGATCACGTTGCGCTATTGCTGAATAAGCCTCTTTCGAGAAAAGCCCACGAGCACGATTTTCGATTGACGACGGCGCACTCCACGGATCATTGGCTCTGTCTGACTAACACTCGACCGGTCGACCGAAAGCTATGTGGCTTTGGTTTGCGCTCGTTTTGTTTTTATCGTTTAACAGCCATGCACTTGGGGACTGCTTCACTTAATGCTCGACAGAAAAAACACCGTATTTTATTGCGATTGCTACTGCTGCAGTTGCTTTACGATCAGGCTGGAAGTGCACACCCGAGCGTTGCAGGAAACGTGCTCCGGTGGCTGCGATCACGGTGACTGGCGATATGTGGAATCGGCGTTCGATATGATCCGTGCGCACGGCGCTCGAATTTTAGTTCTACGAGCGTAACTAATGGGTTGGTAACTGAGGTCAACCGGGCTGCTGGATCACGGGTTGAACTAAGTTGAAAGTGGTTTCTGAAATAAAAAGTAAAAAGTTGGTATAGTTTAGCTTGAAGTTGTTAAAGGACTTGAAAGTTCTGATCAACAACAGAAAAGGCCCATCAACATTTGTAAACAAACACTCTGAGCCCGTTTTTCGCAAGCCGCTAGCTACACACGCAAACCTACAGAGTCGTCGTGTAGGGGAAACTTTCCCTACATGATGGTGGTATTGGTTTGCGTGGGTGGCCTACGCTTTGCGAGGAAATAGGCTCAGAAGTGTTTGTTTACAAATGTTGATAGGCCCTTTTCTATTGTTGCTCCAGAGTTGTTTAGATTAGGCCCAGGACATGCTATTTCTTACAGCAATTCAAACAATTATTCTATACAGTTATAAGTTCATTTTCCAAATTTTTTCATTTTTCGTGTTTACTTTGATTTTCCTTCCCAATATTTTTTTGTTTGCAGTTTGTTTTAGTCATCGGTCCAGTACAGTAAATTCTGTTTGACAATTCAAGTCAAACATTGCATAAGGTCCTAAGTAACAATATAAACAAAATCGAGTTGAATATCGATTCGGACAGAAATCCATTACTATTCTATGAATCATTTTGGAATTATGCTCTAAGATTTGAAAAATTGAAATACGAGCGATAACAAAACGTCCAATGTACCTGCCGTCTGATAACACACAGCTCTGAACATTGGACTTTTGTCATCGCTTGTCCAGTGCACAATGTTTGTCTGAAATTGGACAGATGGTCATGAGGACCTACATGTTTTCTTCTCAAAACGCGTGTTCAGATTGTCCGAAGAATGAAAACAAGCAAAAGTTCTTCGTTTGATGGATAATATTAAATTACTTCAAGCAACATTTGTCTCAAATCGATAAAATAGGACTCGAAAATTTTAATATTCTTCAACTCACTTGTGTAATCTTTCATTTTTGTATGATTTTCAACGTAAAGCGTCGTCAGGATTATGAAGAAAATGTTGCCTTTGGTGTTTAGGTGATTCTAGGCGTGTAATTGATAGCATTTGTTACTTAGGACCTATTGCGTTTGCATTTGTAGATTGGACCTGTTAGATTGGTCTTTGCCAAACTAGAATGTACATTGGACTATTGTGATTGCGGTATGCTCAAATAAAATAATGTTCACATTCAATTCTGTATTAGTTTTATTGTTGAACTTCGAACCCCCTAATTTCTGCATTTAGCAAACAGTAGTCCATCATATTTGGAAACCCCAACATCAGCTACATATTTATTCAATCAAAAATCGCATAACTCGGTACAAACCTCAATCAATAAAGGGACCAATGCATCTT